>JAJJKW010000228.1:0-92626 GCA_023805745.1 Isotricha sp. YL-2021b | reverse complement strand
CCCCAATCCCCAATCCCCAATCCCCAATCAAAAATATTTAAAAAAAATTTCAAATCATCTTCAAAAATTTAAAAATTAAATATTTAAAATAAAAATAAGGAAAAATAATAGACCTCCTAATATAGTAAATAATATTTTATTTAAATTATACAAATAATGAAAATTTTTTTTTAAAATAACTCAAATGATAAATTAGTCATAATTGCAATTTTTTATTTTAAACAAATAGTATTTGTCAATTTATTTTTTATTTCAAATTTAATCACAAATTAAATTAAATTAATTGTAATAATAAATGTTTAAAAAAAATTATGAATAATAATGAGTAAATTAGTAAAACAATATAATGAAAAAGAAAAAAATACACCTTTAGACAATAATTATATTTCAAAAAATTCAATGAATTTAAATTATAATCAACAAAATTCAATAGGAAATAACCAAAACAATTTATCAAGAATAGAATTAATAAACAAAAAAAAAATATTAGCTCCCCAATTTCCAACAAAAAGTTTTAAATCTAAAAAATGTTGTTTAAAATTTCATAAAGGCTCAGAATATCATCATGGATTAATATTTATATTTTTTTTTTTGATAAAATATATTTTATCAATAATATTTCTAGAAAAAAAATTATATATAATAATAGAATCATTATTCCTATTACTGAGTTTAACATTTTGTTTAATATGTATTTTTTCTTCTCCAGGAATTTTTCCTCCAAATATAGATAGTAGTCAAAATGAAATAAAAAAAAATTATAAGAATTCTTCTTTTCCATATAAATTTAAAGAAAAATTAATTGTAGTAAGAGGACAATTATTAATATTAAAAGTTTGTTCAACTTGTTTAGTTACAAGACCTTTAGGTTGTACTCATTGTAGTAAATGTAATATTTGTGTTGAAAAAATGGATCATCATTGTCCTTGGGTTGGAAATTGTATTGGATTAAATAATTACAAATATTTCTATTTTTTTATTTGTGTTTTTAATTGTCATTCTATTTTCAATTTTATTATTTGTCTTATTAATATTATCAAATTTAAAAAACAAATTCAAATTATTCTTTCTATGATATTGAATTTTGTTAATATTGTTACTATTTTTTTTGTCAGTGCTTTAATTTATAATCATACTTCTTATATTTTTTTAGGAGAATCTACTTACTTAAGATTGAAATATAAAACTTTATTACTTTTATATGGATATAAAAAAAATAAAGGGGTGAAAGAAAATTTTTCTAAAATTTTTTGTCAAAAATATGAAC
This sequence comes from Isotricha sp. YL-2021b, assembly GCA_023805745.1. Classification (NCBI taxonomy): domain Eukaryota; phylum Ciliophora; class Litostomatea; order Vestibuliferida; family Isotrichidae; genus Isotricha; species Isotricha sp. YL-2021b. The sequence goes on along the minus strand of JAJJKW010000228.1, from coordinate 91,359 downwards.
CAAAAAAAATATTAAAAAAAGGTCTTATGTTTAAACCATTTTTATATTTAAATGTAACACCAAAGAAATTTTATAATACTAGTGATCCTTTAGGTTCTCTTAATAATTTAAGTAAGAAAAATAATAATACAATTAATAAAATAATAAATAATTCAAATGATACTTTTAACCATATTAACATAAATTATTATATTTCTAATAATATTATTGCTGCTACAAATAGGGGAAAACAACATATTTTAAATATAAGTAAATCTTATGAAGAGGATAAAGGAAAAAATAGTGAGCATATAAATGAATCAAATAATTTAAATGTTTGTACAAGTAAAAAAAATAATTCTGAAAATTCATTAAGTCAAGGAAATAATATAACTTTTGTAAATCATAATCCAAAATGATTATAAATAAATACTTTTTTCTTTTATATTTTTATCTGATTTCTTATATTATAAATTTTTAATTCTAATTAAAATAATTAAATATTTGATATATTTAAACCATTTTTTAAATATCCATTTCTTTATATTTTTGATAATTCAAAAAATTAATATGTTCTTTTATTACTAATTCTTTTTCTTTATTATCTCTTTCTTCAATTTTATTTTTTAATTTAACATTGTCAAAATCAATTTTAGTTTTCATGCTTTTAATTACTTCAAGTCCTTGTCTAAATTTATTTCTTACAGAATTAAATTGTTCATTTTCTTTTTGTAAAATATATTGAGTTAATTTAATTCCTTTTTCTAAAGTTAGTTGTTTTGGAATTTTTTTTATTTTTGTATTTTTTAACAAATTATCTAAATGATTATTAGATATATTCTCCTTTGTATTTGCTATTGAATTTCTTTCAAAATTATTTTCATTATTTTCTTTATTTGAAGTTTGATAAAACATTTCATTATTTTTCATTGATTGTTCTTCTTTAATTTCATTTTCAAAAACTACTTCAATATCATTTTTTAATTTATTTTTCTCTTTATCAATTTTATTTTTTTTTATTATATTATATAAACTTTTTGATAATTTATTTTCATGCAATGAATAGTCTTCTAATTTTTCTTTTAATTTTTTATTATTTAATTCCATCAATGAATTTATATTTATTTTCTTATTTTGTAATTGTTTATTTTTATTTTCTGGTATTGAACATTTTGAATAAGAATCAAATATTAAAGGTCTTTTTACAGTGTATTGTTCAATTTGATTTTTGTTATTAGATTCTTTAATTAAATTTATATTACAAATTCTTTTTTTTAAATTTGTACAATTCTTTTGATTTAAATTAATTTTATCTAAAAATAAAGTAGAATATGTACTATTTCTTGAAGAGGATAAATTAATATTACTGATATTTTTAACAGGAGTTTTTTTTCTAAAAGAAGATAATGTATGATTAAAATTAATTTTTGAATCTTCTCTTGAAGAAGTTAAATATAAATCAGTATTATTTTTTTGATTAGGAGAATGAAATTTAAATAATTTTATTTTTTTTGAATCAGAAAAATTTTTTCTTTTATTTATCGCCTTATTTAATAAAGAAAAATTAGTACTTTTTAAAAGTTCATTTTTAATAATATTTCTGAATCTTCTTTTTTCAATAGTTATATTTTTATCATTTTCAGTAAGATTAAAAAAAGTTAAATCTCCAAAAGGTATTTTACTATCTAATTCATCACATTTTCTCTTTTCTTTTAAAAGTAATTGATTTCTTAAATTTGGAATTAAATATGTAAAATTTCCTTCAATTCCAAAAAAATAAGTTTTTAATTGTTTTTCTAATGTTTTTAAGGAATCAGGTTTTTCTGTTATAGCTTCTTTTCCCAAAGTATTTGTTATTAATTTTTTTAAATTACGATCTCTATTCTTTATTCTTTTTGTTAAATTAAAATTAATAAGTTTTTTATCTTTTATGTGTAATTTATAAAATATTTTATCTAGTTCTAAAGATTTTTCATCTAAATTTTTGTTATTTTCCATTTTCAAAATTTAAATTTTTCTCCTATTTATTAATATATTAAATTTAAATAATTTTAAATGAAAAATTTTGATATTGATGCTTTTTTAGATAACAGTTTTAAAAAATTTGAAAAGAAAAAAAAAAAAGAAAATGAAATTGAAATAGAAAGAACAGATAACTTATTCTCAAATAAAATTGATAAAGATATATATAATACTTTAAATATTAATTTACCAAAAACTAAATATAATAATCTCCAAAATTTTATTAAAGAATTATTCCCAAATGAAAAAGTATTTGAAAATGAATATACTTCAGAAAAAGTTTTTGTATTAGATAAATTTATAAAAACTCAAATAAAAAATAAAAAAAGAGAAAATAAATCAAATTACACTAAAAATTTAATCTCAAAATTAAAAAAAGACAATATTTCATATGAATCGCTTTTACCAATGAATAAAATGTGGAATGAATATATTAATAATTTATTAAATGGTAGTTTAAATCCAGAAATAATTGCAGGAAAAATTTTAAAAGCAGATTTACATGGTTCATTTATTGAAGTAATAAATTCTAATAATAAAAATAATATTGGAATAAGAGGAATTTTAATTTTTGAAAGTAGAAGAACTTTCAATATATTAACTAAAAAAAACAAAATAAAAACAATTTTAAAACCGGGTTCTTTATTTGAAATATCTTTTAATGATATTCAAGTACAAATTTTAGGAGATAATTTCTTATATAAAAGTGCAGAAAGAACAAAAGCAAAATATAAATTAAAATTTAATTTAAACAGTAATTACATAAATAATTTATTGAATATTTAAAAAAACTAACTTTATATATTTTAATATACATAAATTCAAAAAAATCATCAAAAATAATCTAAATATTTTAATGAAGTAGAATAATTTTAACATGAAAAATATTAATATACAATAATTACATTTAAATTATATATATTGACAATTTCATCTAATTAAAAAATTATATTTTTTTCATTCCAATATTTTTATTTTCCAAAATTTCATCAACATACTTCTCAAAAAAAATTTGAGTATCAAGAGGAAGCATTTTACTAATTTTTCCATTTTCCCAAAATTGTTTTTTCATTTTTCCATTTTCAATAATAATAATATAACCTTCAAGAAGTGAATTTCTCCAAATTCCAAGATAAATTTTTTTATGTGAATAAAATATTCCAAAACCTTCTTTTTTATCTTCATAAAATTCTCCTTCATAGAATTTTCCATCAGGCCAAGTAATAATACCAAAACCATGCATTTTATTATTTTTCCACATTCCTTCATATTTTCTATTATCTCTAAAATAAAAAGTTCCAATTCCATTAATGCATCCCCCTTTAAATTCACCTTCATAGCCTCCATTCCCTTCAAAATTTAAAATACCAAAACCTTGTTTACTTCCTTCAATATATTCTCCAATATAATTTGAACCACTTGGCCATTTTTCAATACCAAAACCACTTTGTTTATCTTTTTCCCAAAAACCTTCATATGAAGCTTCTTTTTTTGTTTTATAATAACCTACTCCTTGTGCTTGGAAATCATACCAATATCCTGTATATATATCTCCATCTTCATGAATTAATTTACCAAAACCATATACTTTATCTTCAGAAAATTCACCCATAAATTTTGATATATTTCTCCAACATAATATTCCGAAACCATCTCGTTTTCCGTTCTTCCATTCACCCTCATAGGAAGATTCATCTTCGTATATTTTACCAAATTTATGCCTTTTGTCGTCAAAGGGACCATCACGAGGATCTTTTATTTGAGAGTTGTTATTACTTGATTTTGTTGGGGTTTTTTTTCCTTTTAAAAATGGGTCGTTTGAAAATATTAATGATTCACGAAAATCAGCTTTTACTGAAGGTATTAATACAAAGGAATTATTATTGTTATTATTATTGTTATTATTATTGTTGTTATTATTATTATTATTTGTGTTGTTGTTGTTTTGAGAATTGTTTATTTTTGTTAGTTCTTTGTTTGAAGAGTTGTCTCTTCTTTGAGTTGTTGTTGATATTATGTTTGTTGTTGTGTCATCTCCTTTTTTATTATTTTTTTTCTGTTTTTTTAAAAATTTTTTTATTTGACATTGCAAATATATTAATGAGGAATAATATGGCTGTGTTCTTAATCTTTGTGTTAATGATATCTTTTTAAATTTCTCATTTTCTATTGAGTCTACAAATACATCTCGCTGTTGTCTTATTGCTTTTTCACAAGTATTTATACAATTTCCCATTAATTTTTTTATTTATATTAATTTTTGAAAAAATGAAAAAATAAAATCAGTTTTTTAAATTATTTTTACTTTAATCTCTTATTTATTGATTTTTAGAAATATATTATTTATATATTTTTTTTCAAATGAAATAATTATAAATCAATATTTTTGTTTTATATTAATACTTTCAAAATATATTATTTAATGGTTATAAAATATACTTTTTAAAATCAATTCATTTTTTTAAATTAATTCCAATAAATAATTTTAAATTTTTAAAAGAAACAAAGTTTTTTTAATAACTTCCTTCATTAAAAATTAAATTAATTTATTTTTTTCTATTTTTTCTCCAATATACAAACTTATTTTCTAAAAGCTTTTTTTAAATATTTTTATGAAAAGGAATGAACTATTGATTTTTAATATTTGATTCAATTTATTTTTTACATAATTTTTTATATCTAATCAAACATTTTCATATTTTTGGCTTTAAATTTGAAAAATAATTTACTCTCATTTTTAAAATTACACTATAATTTAAAATATGAATTATTCAAAAAAAAAATTATTCTTTAAAAGGATAAAAATATAAAAAAAAAGAAAAAAATTTTTTATTTCTTTTCAAAATAAAAAAGATCCATTTTCAATATTAAAAAAAAAGAAAAAAAAATATAATTTTATTATCAAAAAGTTTAAATCTTTTTTATTACATAAGATGTATATCTTATAAAAAAACTATTTATTTTTTTTTTCCTTTTTCTTTTTTTCCTCCTTTTTCTCCTTTTCCACCTTTAGGTTTATTATCTTCAACTTTAGTATAAGCAGTTCTACATCTTCCACAATATAATCTATCAGAATGTTCAGCTAAAAATGTTCCAGGAGGACAAACTTTACACATTTGTTTTAATCTAATAACTTTATCACCTTCAATTTTATAATATTTTAATATAGCTAAATTTACTTTTTTATGAACATGTTTTTTTTTAGTTTTTTTTACTTCTTTTTTCTTTTTTTTACCTTTTGCTCCTCCTTTTAAAGATATTATTAAATTTATTTTTGAATTTTCTTCTAATGATAATTCTCCTGATATTAATTTTTTACCATTATATAATAATGTTTGTTCTTCTTCTGGAATTCCCATTTCATTTTCTATACTTTTTCTTATTTCTTCTATTGTTTTTACATTACATGTTATTTTCTCTCCAGTTATTGTTTCGATAAAGATACACACCATTTAAATAAAATTAATAAATTTATTTTTTAATATTTATTTAAATGAATTAATTAATTATAGTATTTTAAAAATTTTATTTGTTTTTATGGTTTTTTGGTTTTTTCTTTGACTAATATTTAAATTAAAAGAAAAAATATATATAAATTTCAAATAATTAGTTTTTGTTAATTGTTATTTCAATGATATTTAATATTTTAACATTTTTTTTAAGTTTTGTGATTTTAATTTTTATATTTTTCAAAGAATTAAAAAACAAATTATAATAAACTTTAATTCTTTTTAATTCTTTTTATATTAATAATAATTTTTAATTAAAAATCATTTTGATCTTTAAGAACTGAAGGAGTATTATCACAAATCTCATATAATTTAATACATTTTTCTTTTTTCTTTGATTTATCTTCATCTTAACTGAACCTTTTAAAGTGAATTGATATTATAATAGAATTTTTTTTCATAATCAAATGAAATAAATTTAGCTTCATTATCTTTTAGCTCATAGTTAAAATTTAAATTTGGAATTTTTTTTTCTTTTAATATTATAGAATATTTATTGTTCATTGATAAATAAACTTAGTATTTATAATAAAAACTTTCTTCATATTTTTTTACTTTGGTATCTTCCATTTTTGGAATTTCTTTTAATTCATTTCCATCTTTATCAACTAAAATATTTTTTTTTTTGAATAAAAAATTCATTTATCTAAATTATTCTCTGCAAATTTCTTCTTAAATTCAAATAAACTTATATAAATAAAAAAAGAATCCATTTCAATATCAATATTCATAATATAAGAGAATTTATTTTTAAAAGATTCAACTTCTAATAATGTTTTTTCTCTAATTTTATTTGTGATTTTAAATGAATCTGATAATTTTATTTGAAATAAATTAAGAATATATATTTTTGACTTTTTTCCTGAAAATTCCAAAATTTGAAAATCTACACTTTTTCCTATATATTTTGAAATATTACAATTATAAGTTTTTTTAATTTCAAATTATTTTTTCACAATCACATTTAAAATTCATTGATTTTTGATTACTTTTAATAAAATCAATAATATCTTTTTTTTCTGATTTGTAATGTCAAATTGGTTTTTTTCCAAAATTTCTTCATCTTCAATAAATTTTATTTCATTTTCTTTATATTTAAAAAAAACATTTTTGTTTTTTATCCAATCATTCATAAATAAATAAAAATTTTTATTCATTCTTCTATTTTCATAAATTGTTAATCTCTAATATTAATTAAAAAAGTATTTTTATTTATTCTTCAAAACTTTCTTTTACAAAGGGAAAAACAAAATTAATAATATATTCATAAATTTAAATTCTTCTATACATTTTTTTAAAATTTGATTTTGATTGTTTTTTTTATAATAAAAAAATAAATGAAATTCATTTTTGTTTTTATCTTTATAAAAATTTTAAAGTTCATTTTTTGATTTAAGGGAAATAATTTTATTATTACTAATTATATCAAAGGGAAAAGAAATTATTTCTTTTGTTCCTTATTCATTAATATTTAAAATTAAAAAATCTTCCAAATTTGCAATTTCATGAGGATTTTCAATTTTTTCTTCTTCTTTTTTAAATTCACTAAAATCTTTTATTTTAATGATTTTTATATTTCCATTTTTATTTTCAAAACAACATTTTCCTTCATTTAAATTTATTTTTTTTCATTATTCCCTTTATTTTAATTTGGGGTTCATTGTTATTTTTTTTTGTTAATAAATTTTTTGTCCTATGTTTTGATTTGATTTTTTAATAAATTTTTATATTTAAATATCACTGAACATTTATTCAAAAATAATTCTTTTTTTATAATTTTAATTTTGAATATTGTTAAAAAAAAAGAGAAAAAACAAAAAAAAATTATAATACATATAAAAATATAAAAAAAAGATTATTTGATATAATAATGTATAATATTCATTAGAAAACTTTCTAAAATACAAAAAATATTTTTTTGTTTTTTATAGATTAAAAATTTTTCACAACTATTATTTTTAAATAAGAGATAAACAAAACTATAATTATAATTTAATTTTTTATTTTGTATTATTTTAAAAAAAAATATATTTCACCTTAAATACTCTTTTTTCATTTATTTTGACTCTATTAAAAAAATGGAATTTAAAAAATTGAATATTTTTCAAATAAAATTTCAAATAATTCAATTATTATCTAAATAATAACTTTAAAAAAAGGAATATAAAAAGAAATAAAAATTAAAATCTTTATTTAAGTAATTCATAAGCTTTGTTTAAAGTAGTTTCCATAGTTTCATCACTAGAATCAAAAGAATTTTGAAGTTCATGGATTTTTCCTTTTACTTTAAATTGAATAGAAAATTTTGTTTCAGGAGTAGATTTTATTTCAAATTTAATTGATTTATCACTTTTGAAATTATCTTTTAATTTAATACAATATTGTTTTTGCTCTTCTTTTCCTTGTTCAAAAAAGCATAATAAAGTTGGAGTTTCATTTGCAGAAATACATCCCATTTTTTAATTAAATTTATTTATTTCCTTCGTATTAAATACATTAAAATAAAATAATTAAAATAAATACTATTTCTAATAATACATAATAATAAAATAAGGTGTTTATTTGATAATAGTTTTTATATTTTCATTTTTATTATTCATATTATATTTCTTTAAATTATATATTATTTTTCTTATTTTACTATTAGAATAGAATTTATTAATGATAAATGACTCAAAATTTAATCGAAAATATTCATTTTTTATAATTATTAATTTGACTGTTTTGAAGTAATTACATTTTAGAAATTCTCTAAAAAAAATTTAATTTAAAATATTTAATGAGAATAGAATTATTCCTATTTTTAAATATTTTTGAAGTAATAATATGTCCTTTTATAAAAAATAAAATAGAAACTCCTTTAGAAACTGAATTAAGAATTGTTGCAGTAGAATTAATAAATAAAATAATTTTAAAGACAAATAAAACTGAATTGGAAAAAAAATATTTATTAAATAGTGAATGTTTAAAACAATTAACTTCATCCTTGACAACAGGAAATATAAGAACAATAATAAATAATTCAGGTCATAGTTTAATGAGATTAGGAAATCAAAAAAAATGTGAAGAAAAATCTTTATTTACATATCATTTATTTATTTTTAATTTTAACATATCAAAAAATAAATTATTAATAGGTGATTTGAATTATTTTTTAGGAATAAAAAAAAAAAGATTAGGACTTTGTTTATTTAATAAATGTGATAATTTTATTAGTTTTATTTTAGCTCAAAAAAATAAAGGTTTATTTGATTATTTAAAAAATAATTTTGGTATTTTTTCTATTACAGAAGTGAAATCTGATAAAAAATATAAAATTACTTTATCTTTTTTATTTTCTTGTTTAATTGTTTTACCTATTTTTTTTATAAGAGTTTTTATCCAATGTTTATCTTTTTTTTGTTTCAATGAAGAAAATTTTGATACTTATGAAGAAAATAGAAAAAAAATTTTGGAAATTAATTATATATTAAATTCAAAAGATAAAGATAATCAAAGTGAAAGTGAAATAGAAAGTAAAAAATTAAAATCTAAATTTTCATCAAAAACACTTTTTAATTATTATACAAAAAAAGAAAAAACAAATAATATTTCATTAATGGAAAGGTTATTAAATGATGATTTTTCGAATAATTCAAAAGCAAATTCAAATTCACCGATAATAAATTATATAATAAATAATAAATTTATTAATAAAATTTATAATTATTTATTTGAGTTTATTTCTCATAAAAATATATTTCAACTAAATAATAAAGTAAATTTAAATGAATCAAAAATTGAAATGCTTTCAGGATTAAGAACAATAATATTAATATTAATTACATCAAATAAAATAGTAAAAGTATTTTATCAATATCCATCTTCATCTTTAGGAAATATGGATTTTTATAATAGTTTAAATTTTATTATTATTAAATGTTCAACTTATGCTGAATCTTGTTGGGTTTTTTTAGATGGATTTCTTTATTGTTATAAATTTATGTTTTGGATTAAAAAAAATAATCAAAAAATTAATTCTTATTATTCTTTTTTATTTTTATTTAAAGTTACTTTTCCTAAAATTTTTCTATTCTTTTTAATTAATTTTTGCTTAGGAAGACATTTAAAAGATATTTCTCAATTTTTTGGTGCTCCTGCTTTATTTGAAAATTTTTATCATGTTCAAGGAAATAGTAAATTAGTTAGAAATCCTTTTTATTTTTTAATTCCTTTTTATATTCCTTATTTTATGGAATATAATTTTTGTTTTAATTCAAATATTATTATAATCAATGAATTTTATTGTTTAATATATTTAATATTCATTATTTATATTTTATATAAAATTAGAAATCCAGTTTTTGATTATTTTATGTTATTTATCTTTAGTTTAAATTTTACTCTTTCTTTTTTATATTATTCTGATATTAATTTTAAACAATATACTTTGGAAAATATTTTAGGAGAAAAATTAATTTTAAAAAATCCTCATATGACTATAAATATTTTTTTTTATGGGGCTTTTATAGGATTATTATATTATTATTATTTAGATTCATTATCAAATATATCTAATTTTCAACAAACTAAACATTATTATCCTTTTATTTTTATTTTTAAATTATTATCAATTCTTAAAACTGATAAACAAATAGAAAGATATTTTTTATCTTCTTTATCTTTTATAATTTTATTTGTATTAGCTTCTTTTTATAGTATTGGGAAAATAATATATTTAAGAGAAAGAAATTTTCTTTTTAATTTTACTTTATTTTGGAAAATAATATATATATATGAAAAATATATTTTTGTATTTTTTTTCGGAATAATGACTTTTATGTTAATTAGTTCTTATGATAAATTTTGGGTTAAAATATTTTTAAGAGGACAAGTTTTTATTTCAGTGAGTAGACTTTCATATTCATTTTTTTTAACTGAAGAAATTATAACTTATCTATTTTTTACTCTTTTTGATATGTCAATCTTTGATTGGAATTATCAAAATATTTTTTATATTACTTGTGTATTAACACTAATAAATTTATTTATTAGTGAAATATTTACTATATATTTTGAAATTCCAATAAGAATTTTTATAAAGAATTATTTCCAAACAAATTCAAATTCCGAAAATGAAAATTTACTAGGAAAAAATGAAACAAACAAAAAATTTTTTAATTAATATAAACTAAATAATTAAAAATTAAATTCCTATAAATAAATAAATAAATATAAATAAACCATCTAATTAAAAATTAAAAAAAAAATAAAAAAAAATATATTAAAAAAAGGTAATTTTTTTAATCATAATAAAAAAAAATTTTTAAATAAAAATTTTACATATTTTTAGTAAGAGAAGTAATTTTAACAACATCAGCAGGTTTTTTAGTCATAATATAATAAGTTTCTTCAGAAGTAATATTAATATCATTAGAAGGTTCAGCAATAGTTTGCATTAAATATTTAACATCTTCAACATCCATTTTATCTCCAATTTCTTCAATAATTTGTTGAAGACTTTCAGGAGAAATTTTTCCAATTTTTTCATCTTTTAAATTTTCAAAAATAATATTAGTTCCATTTCTAGTTTTATTATCTCCTAAATGAGAATTTATATAAGATATAATATCATCTGTTAATAAATCATTTCCTTTTATATCATAATCTAAACATAAATCTTCAATAACTTTATAAATTTCAGGATGTTCTTTATGAAAATTAATTGATCTTAAACCACTTTGAATTATATGTGGATTCATTTTTTTTCCTTCTGATATATTATTTAATGCTTCTCTTAATTCTGATTCTATTTCTTCTAAAAGAATTGGAGGCTCTATTTCATCTTTTGACCAATCTATTTTTGATAGATTTATTTTTCTATATGGTATTTTGGAGGACATTTTATATATATAAAATTTTAATTTTATATATGAATATTTGTTTTTTTTTAAATTTTAATTTTAAATTTTTAAATTTATTTAATATTTATTTTTATTTTATTAATTTACTTCATTATTGAATTAATAAATATTTAAAAATAGAATTCATTACATAATATTTATATATATACCATTTCAAATATTTTTCCAAGATGATTTATTTTATTTACATATTTTTATTAGAAAAAAATAGCCTTTATAAACAAGATAAACAAGAAAAAAAATGTTTCTTGTTTTTACTTTGAATAAAACAATTTTTATTTAAATTATTATTTTCTATATCATTAAGATTATTTATATTATTTTTATTATTATTATTATCTTTATTATTTTTTGTTTCTTCAGATTTATTATCTTGTTGATTTTGTTTTATTAAATTATTATTACTTTTGTTTTTTTCATCTACCAATTTTTTTCTTTTAAATGTATTCTTTGAATTTTGTAATTCAAAAATATTAAAATGACAATGTTTTTCACCACAATTTATAGCACTAATTGATCTTCTAAATAAATCTTTAGGATCTATTTTTTCTACATTTTTAAATTCATCATTAACATTACATTTTAATATTCCTCCTTTTTTATTCTTTAAAGTTTTATTTTTATTTTCTTTTAAATTTTTTTTAACATTTTTTTCATCTCTTTTATCTTTTGTTTCTTTTAAAGATCTTAAAAAATCTTCATAAAATGTTTCATCAATTTTTTGCTGAAAATTAAGATCTATAAAAGAATCATCTTCAGGAATAAAAAGTTTATTTTTTTTCATATGATTTATTTTCTTTGTTCCAACAGAATAAATTCCTTTAACTTTTGCACTTTTTGAGTAAATTATAACACTCATTTTTAATTTGAAAAATAATTACTAAAAATAAAAAAATACAAGAGAAGTATATTAAATATTGTATTAATATAATTATAAAAATATTCAAAAAAAATTACAAAAATGACAGAACCTGAAATTATAAAAATAAAAAAAGATTATATTCGTATAAAAGAATTAAATAGTCAACTTCAAGAAGAAAATGAAAATTTAAATGAAAAAATAGGTCAACTTCAATTAATAATTTTATCAAATAAAAATAAAAATGAAATCATAAATAAAACAAATTTAATATCTCAAAACAAAGAAATATTAAGAACAAATATTGAAGATGCAATAATTGAAGAAAAACAGAAATTAGAAAAAATCCAAAAAGAAAACGAAAAAATGAAAAAAGATTTAAAATTATATGAAACCAAATTATTAGATAATGAACTTTATATTCAAAAACTTCAACAAGAAAACAATAATATAAAAAGACAATTAATAAATAATTCAAATAACAATAATATTAACAATAATAATGGAGTAAACAATATAATAAATAATCAAAGAAATATAGAAGATTTATTATCAAAAAAAGATCAAGAATATCATAAATTAACAATTGAATTTAATGAATTATTAAATAATATGGAAAAAGTATTATCTGAAAATAGAATTTTAAGACAAATGGCAGATGTTCCTGAAAATTTTGGTATAGATATATCAAAAATTAAAATGGGTGATAGAGTTAAAATTGAAGATTATAAAGCAAAAATTAGAATATTACAAAGAGATATTATTGATTTAGAAACTGAAAGAGCACAATTAAAAAATAGATTAATTTTTTTAAGTAATTATTCTCAAAGTAATGAAAAACCTTTTAATTTATTAACTCAAGAACAAAAAGTTGAAGTTGCTAAATTTGCTCAAGAATTATATGAAGGAAAAAAAAATATTCAACCTGAAAAATATGAATTAATGAAACAAATTAATTTTTTAAATACGAAAATTAATATTTTAGAAGAAGAAAATAATAAATTTAAAAATGGATTTTATCAAAATTTTAATAATTTAAGTAATGATAATTTAAAAGATTTAGTTAGAAATATTGTTAAAGAAGAAAATCAAGAAAAAGGAAATGTTCAAAAATTATATAATCAAAATTTTTATAATGCAAATTTAAATTTTAATAATTCTAATTTTACAGATACTAATTTTTATGATTCAAATATTAATAAACCAAAAATAAATAATCCAAATATTAAAAATTCAAATCTAAATCATCCAAAAATAAATAATTCAAATTTTCAAAATATTAATTTTAATAAAACAAATATTAAAAATTCCAATTTTAATAATAATCAAATGTATATTCCAGATTTTGTTCAAGAAATAAATCAAAGAAATGATAAAAAAACATATTCAATAAAAAGTGATAATTCTTCACAAAAAACAAATGGTAATTTTTATTTTTTAATTTTTTTTAGCTTCTTCAACAATTTATTTTAGGAGATCAGCTAATCATTAAAATTAATTAAAAAATAAAAAAATATTAACTAGTTAACTTCTACATTTATGAAATAAATGATTTCATTCAAAAATAAAATATATAAATGAATATAAATATTTTAATTAATAAATAATAATTTTTTTAAATTATAATTTTTAAAATTAAAAAACTTTTTTAAATGTCAACTTCATCAAACGAATTAATTCAAAAAATTTTAGAAATAAATAATACATGTATTCAAATGATTTTAGAAGAAAAATTAACATCAGGTTTAGAATTATTAAATGAAGCAAATAATATTTTAGAACAATATTCAACTCAAATAAAAAATCCGAAATTAAAAGTAATTATAAACCATAATATAGCATGTTGTTATCAAAAACTTAAAAATATTCCTAAATGTATAATTCATTTAAAAAAAGTGAATGAATTATTTAATAAATATTTAGAAAATAAACATAAAATAACAATAAATACTTCATTTTTTTTAGATAAAATATTAAATAATAATATAGAATCAAATATATTATTAGGAGATTTTATATTAGAATTAAGATTTTGTGCTAAATTTCATTTACAAATGTGTGCAGCATATTCTCAAAATAATAATCATATTGAAGCTTTAAATCATGCTAAATTAGCTGCTTTAATTTGTGAAGATAATATTGTTAAAACTTATTTATTATTTAAACAAATATTAAATGAAATATCATTAGAAAATATTAAAAATAAAAATAATAATAAATATTCTAAAATATTTTGTGAAAAAATAAAAGAAAATGAACATATTATTAATTCCTTATATAAATCAATTAATGAATGTGCAAATAATTATAAAGAAGGGCAAAATATAAATAATAAAATATTTACAAAAGAACAAATAATATCATTTATAAATAATAATAATATGAAAGTATCAACAAGAAATATATTAGGAGTAATAAAAAATGATGATTGGTTAAATTTATTTAATATAGGAAATATAATGTTTTTATATGCAATGTCATATGATGATTTAGATTTAGATTCAGATCCAAAATATGAATTATTAAGAGATGCAATAATAGAAAAAATTTTAATGTTTACTGTATCTTATTTTTCAATTGCAAATGAATTAAGATTTTTAAATAATAAAAATGATAATGGTGCTTATTATCATAGTAAAGCTGTTGAAATTTCTTGTCTTCTTTTACCTTCTTCTTGTCCTATTGTTAAACATTATATTAATACTTATTATAAATATTATGGAAATGGTATTGTTATTGATTTAGAAAAAGATATTAAAAAAAATGAAAATTTTGATATTACTAAAGATAAAATTTTATATTTTGGTGATTATAATATTATTAATATTACTGAAGTTAATTATATTAAAAATAATAATTCTAATGATAATCATGGTCAATTAAATAATAATAAAAGTGAAAGTGAAATTCAAATGAAATCTAATACTGAAAGAAAAACTGATGTTAATCATAATAAATTAAGTTTAAGTGGGAGAAATACAAAAATAAATTGGAAATCTGGAAATAATTATAATGCTAAAATTGAGAAAAAAATTAGAGAGAATTCTTCACAAAAGAAAAATAAAAATAATAATAATAATAATAATAATATATATGATAAATATAATTTTAATGAAAATATATTAGGTTTTAATAATAATAAGAAAGAAAAATCAAAAGATAAAAAAGAAACTCCTCAAGAATTTTTTTCATATAAAAAAATGATGAAATGATTTAATAATAATAATAACATTTAAGAAATAGGTAAATTTTAAATATTTTTAATTATTTTTAATTTTTTTTTTATATATTTTAAAAAAAATAATTATTTATGACTATTATATAATTGTTAAATGACTAAAAAAAAAAATAATTAAAAAAATGAAAAAAATAGTCTCATCCCTTTTTCTAATATTATCCTTAATAAAATTATCAAAACAAAATTTAATAGTAGTAAATTTAGATTCAGGTGAAGAAAGTGAGGATAAAAATTTAATATCAGATTATTTAAAAAATCCATCATATGATATGAATCCAACATATTATGAAAGTTATTATTCAACAAGAATGTTTGATACAATAGAATTAACAAAAAAAAAAAATATTACAATGAGACTTGGAGATGAAGCTTTTAATTCTGTAATTGACACAGTAACTTTTTATAATAATCAAGGTAATTTAAATACTTTTATAAAAAATAATATTGATTCTTCAATTATTCCAAATAATTATTATAAAACTAGAGTTGGTTCTAATATTGATAATAATTTAAATTATGATATGTCAACAAATGAACCAAGTAATATATCAAGTTATGATATAAGTTGTGTTTATAATAATTTAAAACCAACTTTTGATTATTCAACTTATTCTTTTAATTATACTAATATTGTTTCTGGAGCAAGAATTAATTTTGGTTTAGATTCAAATGGTTATTTAAAAGTATTTACATTTAATTCAAATAAAAAAGTTATTGAATCAGAAATTCCAACAACAAATAAAGCTTATGGAGTTCAATTTAATAAATTAATTTTTTCAGATCCTGTTTTTACAGATGATCAAATGTTATTTGCAATAACATCAGATAATGATATATATATATTAAAAGTATTAGATTCAATATCAAAAATAAATGTAGATTATCAAGAAACAATAACTGATATTTCTTCATCAAATACAATAACACAAGCAAGTTATAATAATGAATATTATTTCATTTCTACAAATTCTTTTTTAAGTTGGTATAATAGAAGTAATGTTTCATCATATAATTCTTTAATTGGTAATTTTTCTGATATAATAGTAAATTCAAGAAGTATTTATACAATAACTCAAGATGGTTTAAAGATATATGATACTTCAGATATGTCTAATTTTGGAGAAGAATATCCTTATAATTTAACTCATCCTTATTTATCTAAATTTGATTATGTTTTATATGATAATGTTGATAGAAATTCTTCTTATTTTATTGGAATTTCTGTTGATAATAAACCTTCAGAAAATGTAAATGAAATATTAATTGAATTATATGCAAGTGGAGATTATGAATTAACACCAAAATATAATCATGTTTTTATTACTCAAAAAGATATTTCTGTAGATAATATTGTTACTGATAAATATAGTTATTTTACATATATTTTTGATTCAAATAAAATTTATATGTTAAGTAGAAGTGTTCCAGTATTTCAAATAGGTTATAGTTATCTTTTAACTATTTCTTCATTTACTGCAAATTCTATTTCAATCATTGCAAGAAATGATTATGTTGTAGGAATAGAAAATTCAGCAAATTATTTTAGAGATATATTAATTAATGAAGGTTCTTCATATAAATTATTATCTAATTTAAATAGAACAAATCCTAATTTAATTTGTTCTGTTAGAAAAACTGGTATGATTTATGAATATTTATCTTTAAGACTTGATTGTTCTGGTTATAATAGTAATAATGTTTGGCAATATAAAGTTTGTTATGATAATAGATATTATCCTTTTAAAGTTGATACTACTTCTGATAAAATTAAAAGAGCTGGAATTTGGGTTGGAGTTGGTTTAGGAATTGGAATTATTTTTGGTATTATTATTTATATTATTTGTAAAGTTTTTGGAAGAAAACAAACTAAAGTTTATGGAATAAATAATATTTATACTACTGGTGGAAATAATAATAATAATAATAATCAAAATAATAATAATAAAGTTGAAGTTGTTGCTATGGATGAAAAATTTAAAACTTAATTTAATAATATTTAAAATATTAAAAATATTTATTTTTTTTAATTTTTTTTTTTTCTATATAAGAAGGATAATTAGTTTTTTTTTTTTATTTAATTTTTGTTTGGAGAGATTTCTTTTATATTTAATGTTTTTAAAGGACGAATTTGTTCTAAAGAATTTACTGTTAAAATATATTTATTTCTTATTGAACTTAAATTAGAAAAATTATTTCTATTATTTTTAAATTTAATATTTGGAGTTGTTTCAATATTATATGATGTTATTTCTCTTGGTCCATTTAACATATTATCTATATCATTTAAATTTATTCCTTTTTTTATTAAACTAAAACAATGTTTTATTTGTTCTTTTTTTTTTTGATTTTTTGTCCAATATTTTAAATCATATTTATTATTAAAATTACTATTTGTTTGGTTATGTAAAATTCCTAATAATGAAATATCATTCTTTACTATCTTTTTTTTATTTTTATTTTTATTTTTAAATCTTATTATATTACTATTTATATGAAAATATTTAAAATTGTTTGGATGATTTAAAAAATGATTTTTTAAAAATTCATTATTTAATAAACTTACTTTTTCTTTTTTTATTGGAATATATTCTTTTATTTTATTATTCAAATTAATTTTTGAATAATTATTATTAGGAATTTCTTCTTCAAATTGTGTTTGAATATTTATTGATTTAACTTCTATTTTTTTTTTATAAAAATTACTATAAGATGTTTTCAAATATTTTTTATTATTATTAAATAAATCATTATTATTTCTTGTTTTTTGATTAATTTTTGACTTTGAAACAAAATTTATAGGAGAATAAGATAAAGATATTTTTGAAATTTTAGGCAATGACATATATACTAATTATATTACTGAATATAAGATTAGTTATTTTATTTGTTAATTCAATTATTATTTAATATTTAAAAATAAAAATAGTTTTATTAAATAATATTAAATAATTTTCATTTATCCCTTTATATTAAATATAATAATTAATAATTCCAAAAAAAAATATTAAATAAAATAATTAATTCAAATAATTCATTTCCCCACTTAATAATATTAAATATTTTTATTCCAAATCAAAATAATAAAATAATAGCATAAGAGTAAGACTGAAATAAAGAATTTAAAAAATAAAATATGAAATTACTAATTTTTTTATAATTGAGAAATTTTTTTTAAAAAACAACCATTGAATAATTAATTATTAATTTGATTAATCAAGGTTTTATAATGAATATTAATAAATAACTAAATTTAAAGGTTTATCCAAATGAGACAAAAAAAATTAAAAAAAAGAAATAGAAAGAATTATCCTATTTAGGGTTTAATTATTTAAGAAAATCGTAATAGAAATTACAAAATATGAATTAATAAAAATGAAAATAGAAGAAATAAGTAAATCTAGACATATCAAATAAATAAATTATATTAAAATTATGAAAAATAATGAAGAAATTAGTTTATTTAAAAAAAATGAAAATGAACCAAAAATTGAACTTTCAAAAGATAAAAAACCAATAATGAAAAAAAGAGATGAAATTTGGGATAATTATAAAGGAATATTAAGTTTTACAGTTGTTTTTGCACATTATTTATATCATTATTTAGGAGTAAAAAAAGGAACATTAGTTAATCAATTATTTGTATTTATATATATTTTTCATATGCCTGCTTTTATATTTTGTTCTGGTTTTTTTAGTAAATCAGATAATTCAAAAAGTAAAGAATCACTTTTTAAATTAGTTATCCATTATTTAATTTTTAATACTTCAATGATGATATTTATGTTTATGAGATTTGGAGAAATTATGAGATTTTATTTACCTTATTATTCTTATTGGTATTTATTATCACTTATTTATTGGAGAATTATTATTATTTATGTTGATATTGAAAATCAAAAATTAGTTATTTTAAAAGCTTTTATTGTTGCTTTAATTAGTGGTTATTCAGGAGCTTTATCTAATAATATTTTTTCAATAAGAAGAACAATTGCTTTTTTTCCTTTTTTTCTTTTAGGATATTTACTTCCAAGAGAACAATATAAAGATATATTAAATAGACTTTCTTCACCTATATTAAAAACACTATTATGTATATTTTTTATAATTTTTTCTTATGGATTATTTTATTGTGTTAAAAAAAGAATTTTTGTTTTTTCATTAGATGAACTTTTAATGGTAAATTATCATAATTTTTTTGATATAAAAAAAAGATTCAAACTTTTTATTCTTGCATTTATTATGATATTTTCATTATTATTAGCTTTACCAAATAGAAAAATTCCTCTTATTTCAATGGCAGGAAGAAATTCATTATATATATATTTATTTCATAGATATTTTCCTATTTTTTTTAGAAGACGTTATGGAAAAAATATAACTGTTAATAAAATACTTTTATATGGATTTATTGAAACTATTATAATAATGGTTGTATTTGGAAATGATTTAGTAACAAAAATAATGTCTAAATTTATTAATTTTATTTATACAAATTTATCAAAAAATACAAAATATGGTAAAATAATAAGATTTTTCTGTTTTTTAGTTTTATGTTATCTTGTATTATTTGGTCCAGTTAAAAAACAATTTAATAAAGGTTTTCCATTTAAAAAACCATTTGTAAAAAATCAACAAAATCAAAAATTAACTCCAAAAGTAAATAATATAATGAATAAAAATCCAACACAAAATATAAAAGGAAAAATAACACCAAATATAAAAACTCCTCAAAATAATATAAAAGGAAAAAATCCTCCTATAATAAATAAAAAAGTAGAAAATAAAAAAGAGATAATTCAAAATATACAATTAAAAAATTATACAACACATATATTAACAGAAGAATTAAAAAATAAATTAGAATCATCAATAAGAATATCATATATTGGAGATTTAATATTATTAAAACAACAAGTAATTTCTGCATATAATTCAGAAACTAAAAAATATGATTTTAATGATATGTTTAAATATACTAAAGATCATTTTAATAAAAGTGATTTAAATATAGGAGTTTTTGAAGGACCAACTGCAGGAGGAAAAGAAAAAGATTATTCAACAAGTAATTATGGAGATGGAATTAAATTATATTTAAATTTTCCAGATGAATTTGCAGAAGCAGTTAAAAATGCTGGAATTAATTTTGTTACAACTTCTAATAATCATTTATTAGATAAAGGAATTAAAGGTGCAATGAGAACTCTTGATATTTTAGATAAATATAATATAAGTCATATTGGTTCTTATAGAAATGATAAAGAAAAAAAAGAAAAAGAATTACAAATTATAAATGTAAAAGATGTGAAAATTGCATTTTTAGCTTATACACAATTTATTAATTATAATTCAGTTGTTAAATTACATGAAAAATATAATTATTTAACTTCATTTATTCCTTCAGAAAAAAATAAATATTATAATATTATGTTAGAAAAAATAAAAAATGATGTTAAAAAAGCAAAAAATTCAGGAGCTGATTTAATAGCAGTTTTATTACATTATGGAACACAATTTTTACATAAACCAGATTCTTTTCAACAAAAATGGAATAAAATATTTACAGAATTAGGAGTAGATTTAATATTAGGAGATCATCCTCATGCAGTTCAACCAATAGAATTTGTAAATAATAATAAAACTATAATAATAAATTGTCCTGGAAATTTTGCTAATTCTTATATAAAAAAAGATGGTGATTCAACTGCAATTATTGATATTTATATTGATAAAAAAACTAAAAAATTAATAGGAACTGGTATTATTCCTATGTATACTCAACAAATAAGAAAAAGTTTTTTTAGTGCTTTACCTATTTATAAAATTAATTATAATGATAAATTTAATATAAGTATTAATAATGATGAAATGAAAAGAATAAATGAAATACAAAATTTAGCAACTCAAGTTATGATAAGACAAAAAGTTTCTTTATATAATGCTCAAGAAAGATATATTTTTATTAATAATACTTTTTATTTTGAAAATAATTTTATGAATATTATTAATAAATATAAAAATAAAGAAATATATAAATTAATTGATAATTCTAATAATATTACTTTTATTGGTGATAGTATTACTGAAGGAACTAAAAATAATTTTCATCCTTGGTATGAACCTTTAATAAATTGTTTTAATAATAAAAAAATAATAAATATTTCAAAAGGAAGTTATACTACAAAAAAAATATTAAATGATTTTAAAAATCATATTTTATTATCTAAAACACAATTATATATAATAGGAATAGGAACAAATGATATAAGATATAGAAATAATAAAATATGTGCAATGAATAAAAATGATTATATTATAGAAATAAATAAAATTATTGAATTAATAAAAAAATCTAATTCAAAAAGTAAAATAATATTAATTGCTCCTTGGATGTCTTTATCAAGTGATACAATTACAGTTGTTAAAGGAAATGAAAAAAAAAAATTATTTGATGAATATACTTTATCTTTAAAAGAATATTGTGAAAAAAATAAATATATTTTTATTAATCCAAATACTTATTTAGAAACTATTATAAATGAAAATAATAAAAAAACATATTTAACTGATTTTATTCATCCTAATGATAATAAAGGTATTGAATTATATAGTGAATCAATATTAATAACTTCAAAATAGAAAAAAATATTTTTATTTTTTCTTTATTAAAACTTTTTATAAAATGTATTTTTAATTAAATTAAACAATTTATAATATAAATTTTTAAAATGAATAAAATAAAATTTAATTTAAAAAAAAAAATAATAACATTTATTCAAGAACTTCCATTCTCTTTTTGTAAATCATGAAAATAGCAAGAAAAACAAACACAATCATAAAAATAATAGAAAGAATAAGATCTCCTTCTTTAATATTATTAAATTTTCTATAATCTTTACTCATAGTATAATAATAGATAAGAATACCTAAATAGATAAGAAAATAATAAATAGCAATAAGAACATCTTTTAAAAAAAAAGCAGCAATAGCAGCACCAATTCCCATAATAAGATCAAAAGCAATACTTAAATTTTTAGCATTTTTCATAGAATTATGATCCCAAAGATACAATTGACAAATAACATAACAAAAATAATACCAATCAATAGAAAGAAGAGCAGAATAAGTTCCTTTTTTAATTAAAGCTCCTGGTAAATTAGTATTTCCAAAAGATGTTTTATAATATATAATTCCTAATGAAATTAAACAAAATATATCTAAAATTATTCCTGCAACATACATATCATGAGGATGTTTTAAATTATTATTACAAATTCCTATTAAATATAAACCTGAATGAAGTAACATTGGAATCCAATGCCATCTTGTAATATTATTAAACATTGATTCAAAAAATCCACTATCTTTTTTACATGTTGAATTTATCATATATACTATAAAAGCTATTGTTACTATTATCATTGTTATTATTATTAAAACATATAATATATGTCCTGATATTTGAATTGGATAATAAAATGCTAGTAATTTTTGTTTATACATTCTAAAAAATGTTATTAATAATCTATCATCTCCTAACCATTTTAATGATATCCATCCTATTATTACAAAAAGTAACCATGATAAAACTGAAAGAATCCAACATATTGTTTTTAACATATCTCCTGAATTTAAATTTGTTTCTATTGCCATTTTAAAATTTGTTTTTTATTATGTTTTATTTTATTTTTTTGGTTATTTATATATGAAATTTTATGATTCTTTTTTTTTTGGTTTTTATAAATTTAATATATATTTTTCTTAATTGTTCGTTGGATTTTTTAAATATTTAGTTTCTATTTTTTTTAAATGGATTGAGGTTATATTTATTTTAATTCTATTATAAAAGATATGCTTTT
The DNA here is from genome assembly GCA_023805745.1 of Isotricha sp. YL-2021b. Taxonomy (NCBI): domain Eukaryota; phylum Ciliophora; class Litostomatea; order Vestibuliferida; family Isotrichidae; genus Isotricha; species Isotricha sp. YL-2021b. Next base: position 67,993 of record JAJJKW010000228.1, on the reverse strand, counting down.
TAAAAGAAAATTTTATGAGAAATTATTGTTTGTTTTGGTGATGATGTCATTTCATAAAATAAAATTTTTTTTTTAAATATTTCATTTTTTTAATATTATTATAATTATAACTATATGATACCATAAAAACAGGCTATTTTTGTTTAAAATGAATTCGAAAAAACTTTAAATTTGGGATTTTTATAGTTTTTCTAGACAATTAAAAATTGCCTCTGTGTTAACGGATATTTTTTCAGATAAAAAATTAAATTAAAATTTAAAAATATTTTAAAAATAATATTAAATAAATAAAAAAAATTAAAAAAAAAAACGAATAAAAATAATTATTTTTCATTAAATAAAAAAATTAAAAAGTTTTTTTAGTAATTTACCTAATTATAAAGTTAATTATAAAAATAAATTTATTAAAAGAATATTGTGAAAAAAATAAATATATTTTTATTAATCCAAATACTTATTTAAAAACTATTTTAAATGAAAACAATAAAAAAACATATTTAACCGATTTTTTATTTATCCTTATAAAAGAAATATAAAAATTCCTTCTTTAATATTATACAATTTAGTTTCACCATCAGTCATATTAACTAAGAAAACAGCAATACCTAAATGAATAATAAAGTAATAAATAGCAATAACAAAATTTTTTAACAAGTAATCAACAATAGAAGCAACAATTCCCATAATAATATTTAAAGCAAAACCTAAATTTTCAAATTTTTCAGAAGAATGATAATAAAGATACAATTAACAAATAACATAACAAAAATAGTACCAATCAATAGAAAGAAGAGCAGAATAAATTCCATTTCTTTATACTCCTACTATTTATTCTTCTTGTTTTGGTTTTAATTTATAATATATATATATATAATTCCTAAAGAAATTAATGAAAAAATAACTAATATTATTCCAGCATAATACATTTCATGTTAATCCAATGCCATTTTGTAATTTTCTTAAACAATAATTTCAAAAATTTATAATCTTCTTTTAAACATGTAAATATTATTCTAAATGATATAAAATTGATTGATGCAATTAACATTTTTAGTATTATTAAAATATATAATAGAATTTCATAAATTTGAATTGGATAATATTGTTCATTCAATTGTTATTTTGATTCTAATTTAATTTCTCAACAAATTTTCTAAAAATTGTTATTATAATTCTATCATCTCTTAAACATTTTAATGAAACAAATCCAATTATTAAAAAACTTTACAATGATAAAATTGAAAGAATCTTAAATATCTTTTTTACCCTATATCCAGAATTTAAGAGCATTTTAACAAGTTGTTTTTTAATTTTTTTTAATTTTTAGATTATTGTGATTTTATGAAAATCTTTTTTTTGTTTTTATAAATTTGAGATATATTTTTCTTAATATATCTTTCTATTTTTAAAGATTTCCATTATATTTTTTATGTATATTAGGTTTATTTATGTTTGTATTCAAATATGAAATATATTCTTAAAATAGAAAATGTTAAGAGAAATTATTATTATTTTTTTTGCTGATGATATCACTTCTTAAAATAATTTCTTTAATATTCTTTTTTTTGTATTATTTAAAAAAACTCTTTTTGAAATAATAAGGAAGGCTCTTTATGTTTAAAAAATTAATCCAAAAAAACATTAAATTTAATCCTTTTATAAATTTTTCTCATAAATTCAAAAAATAACTCTGTATAAAAGGATATTGTTTTAATATAAAAAATTTAAAATTTAATAAATTAAATTTTATAAATAAATAAAATAAAAAAATAAACGTATAAAAAAAAATAATTATTTTTCATTAATAAAAAAATAAAAAAAAAACACAAATCATTTAAAAAACTTTTAAAAAAAAAAAATGTCTTCTTTAAACTTAATCTCCTTAATAATAACAATAACAATATCAAATATATTATGTGAGAAATATAAGCAAGAAAATGGAGTAATAATATTAAATGATCAAAATTTTCTTCATTCAATAGCAGATTTTAAAAAATTAATGATAGTATTTTATGCTCCATGGTGTGGTCATTGTAAAAAATTATTACCTGAATATGAAAAAGCAGCAAATTCTTTAAAAAAAGAAAAAATTGCATTAGCAAAAATAGATGCAGAAGCAAATAAAAGAACATCACAAATGTATGGAATAGAATCATATCCTACAATAAAAGTATTTATTAAACAAAAAGAATATGAATATGATGGAGAAAGAAATGAAGAAAGTATAATATATTTTATGAGAAAAATGTCAACTGAAGTTTTAATTAAAGTGAATAAAACTGAAGAAATTGATAAAATATTAAAAGATAATTATGCTTCTATTATTTTATTTGGGAATAATCCAAAAATTATTTCTGAATTTGAAGCTTCTGGAAGAGTTAATAGAGATTTAAATTTTATTCAAATTGAAAATGAAGATTTAATAAAATATTTAAATGGAACAAAAGATAAAATTTATATTTATAAAAGTGAAGAAAAAGAATGGATACAATATAATAAAGATATTTATGATGAAGATATTAATGATTTTATTGATTTATATGCTGGACCAAAAATTTATTATTGGGATGAAAATGGAATTAAAATTGTTTTTCAAAAAAATAAACCTTCTCTTTTTTTCTTTGCTGATCCTTCTGATGATAAATATAATGATTATGAAAAATTATTAAATGATATTCATTCTAAAATATTTAATAAAGTTAAAATTGTAATGTTAAATAATAAAGATGGAGAAGAAAAAAGAATTTCTGATTATATTGGAGTTAAAGATTCTGATTTACCTTGTGTTAAAATAATTCATTCAACATTATATAGAGTAAAAAAATATTCTTTAAAAAAAGAAATAAATGAAAATAATATTATAGAATTTGTAAATGAATTTTCAGAAAATAAATTAACTCCAGAATTAAAATCAGAAATTGAAAAAAGAGAAAATAATGGTAATATAATTTATATTACTGGAAAATCTTTTAAAAAAGATATTATGGAACAAAATAAAGATGTATTTTTTAAAATTTATGCTTCTTGGTGTGAACATTGTAAAGAATTAGAACCTATTTTTAAAAAATTATCTGAAGATTTAAAAAATAATGATAATTTAATTTTTGCTGAAAGTGATGGTACTTTAAATGAATTTGAAGAATTTGATGTTTTTGGTTATCCTTCTTTACTTTTTATTCCTGGAAATAAAACTAATGAACAAGATTTTATTATTTTTCCTGAAGAAACTGAAAGAAATTATAATACTCTTTTAGATTTTATTAAAAAACATTCTACTAAACCTATTGTTGTTAATGATAAAAAAGATGGAAATAAAGGAGATCTTTAAGTTAAATTTTTATTTTTTTTTTAAAATTTTTTTATTGTTAAATGAAATATAATTTTTTTAATAATAAAGGGATTTTTTAGTTTAAATTTTCTTTTTATTTATTTATTTTTTTTTTTTTTATGTGAATAAATATTCATAACATATTATTTTAATTGGTTTAATATATACTATTATAAATTAATAAATAACAAAAATGTGATTAAATTTCTTAGTTATAATAAATCTTTTTGTTTAAAGAGTAGATTCTTTTTTAATTCATTATATTTTTTCAAATATAATTTCTATTTTAAAATTCTTCTTTATTATTGATAATTTTTTTTAATATATTAATAATTGTATTTAGCAGTCTTAGTTTTGTTACTCTTCATTGAAAAAAATAACTTAAATTTTATTTATTCACATTATGTTTTTTACTAGTTATAAATCTCCAATTTTATAATTTGATTCTTTATTTAGATTTATTTTATCAGAAATTATTTTTAATAATATTATTTTTTTAAAAAACAAATAAAGCTTATTTATAAAATGTTTATTTTAGTAAATGTCTTTTGTTTAATATATTTGTTTATTGTTATTATTTCATAATTAATAAACAATAATTTAAATATTTTTTTTAATTTTTAACAGACCAAATAATACTAAAAAATTACTATTTGTAACTCATTTACTAAATAAATTACATGTTGTTAGTTTTTTATTGAAATATATTATAATTTTAAATTTATTTTAAACTTTAACAAAAAAAAAACAATAATAATTATATTAATTTATTATAAAATCATAAAAAACAAATTTGTCCTATGAAAATAAATTTTATTTATACTTCTAAAAAATTTTTAATTATGTAGTAAACTAACTTTAATATATATTATTTCTAAAATTGAAAGAAGAATTTAATATTTTTCATAAAAATATCTAAAGAAAATTAATAATTGAATATATAATAAATTTTATAAATGAAATTTTTTAAAAGATTAGATTTATTTTCTTACAAAGCTCATTTTACATTTAATGATAGTGGAGATAGAGGTTATAAAACATTTACTGGAGGAATTCTTTCATCAATATCAATTGTAATATCTACAATTTTCTCAATTTATTTTTTATTAAGATTTATAAAAAAAGAAGATGTTTCAATAATTAATTCTTCAAAAATAGAAAAATCTGTAAATTTAACATATTCAAATACTCTTCCTTTTCTTTTTAGATTAATTGATAATTATTCAAATCCATTAGAACAAAATGGATTATATAATATTTCTTTTAAAATATGGTATAACAATTTAACAAGTCAAAATTATGAATTTAAATATGAAGAAGTATTAATTGAAAAATGTGATATAAATAAACATTTTGGAAATTATATTTCATATTTTAGAGAAATGGAAAATTTAGATTCTTTTTTCTGTCCTTCATTAAGATTAAGTAATCAATCTTTATATGGAATTGAAGGAAATAATCACTTTATTTATTATAATATTATTTTTTCAAAATGTATAAATGAAACAAATAATTCTTGTTTCTCAGAAGATGAAATTAAAAGTCATTTAAATTATGCTTATTTGGATATGAGATATATTGATTATTTAATTGATAATAAAAATAATAGTTATCCAAATAGTTTAATTATTAAATATGAAAGATTTTTAACATCTATTCAAGTTTTCAAAAGAATTTCATTAACTTTTAAAAAAATAATTTATTCAATTGATAAAGGATTATTTTATGAAAGTTACTCGAATAAAATTTTTCATCAAAATGATAAAATTCAAATAGATTCTCTTTTAATTGATAATGAAAATAATTTTGTTTCATTATTTATACTTAATAGTGGTGAAGTTGTAAAATATAAAAAAATAACTTTAAAAATTCAATGTTATATTGGATTTATAGGAGGAAATTTTTATTCAATTTCATTTTTTTTTTATTTTATTAATTATTTCAATTCAAAAAATTCATATTATAAGAAATTAATAAAAGATTTTATAATAGATAATCAAATAAAAAAAAAAGGCTTAAATAAGAATATAAAAACGTTTGATAAAAATGGATTAAATTCAACAAATAATAAATTATTAAGTATGAAACATACTCCTTTAGTAGAATTAAAAAGAGTAAGTGTTCAACCAAGAATAGATAATTTAAGAGCATCAAGTAATAATATAGATTTTAGACATTCTTTAAATCTTATGGATAAATTTAAAGAAAAAGATGATATTGATAGAAAATTTTCTTTTACTTTTTTTCCTATAAATATGATGAAAATGAATAATAGAAAAGAATTAAAATGGTATATTAAAGAAATTAATAAAAGATTAAATATAATTTATATTTTAAGTGTTTTGGAACAACTTGAAATACAAATAAGTACAGAAAAAAAAAAAACAACTAATTTAATTCTTAGATCTACTATTTCTAATACGAATACTAAAAATATTGGTCCTAATTATTTTAATCGACATTCAAATATTTATCAACATAATAATTATATAAAGGAAGTAGAATAAAAAAAATATTAATTTAAATAAAATTTTTCATTATTATGTAAAGAATTTCAATTTAGGTTTCAGTATTTTTTTATTATATTTAGTGAAGTTATAATATATAATTTTGAATTTTGATTTTTTATAAATTTAAATTTTAATATTTCATAAAATGAATAAAGAAAACTTTTTTTTTTCTTATTTATATTATTTAAAATTGATTCATTTGATTTATTAAAAAACAATTATAATAAAATAAAAACAGAAAAACAAAATTTCTATAATCTATTAAAAAAAAAAATTAAAAATTAATGTTGGAAATCAAATTTTTCATAATGATTTTATGTTTATCAAATAAAGTAATATCAGTTGATAAAAACAATCCAAATGATAATAAAGATTCAAGTTCATGTGAAGAAAAATATAACAGAGATTTTTGTAGAAGTCAAAAAATAGCAAAAATTATTACAATTATAGTAGGAATAATATTAATTATTCTTTTTATTTTATTAATTATATGTATGATATATAAAAGGAATTCTATTCAAAATGAAGAAGTACATTCTAATATCGGAATTACATTATATATAAATCATTTGAATGAATCATCAAGTGATAATATTGAAAAAAAAAAAAAAATCTATTTATTTCAGAATATAATCAGACCTATAAAATATAAAAAAGAATATGAAAATTATGGTTCACAATGTATGATATGTTTAGAAAATTTTAATGAAAATGATGAAATTTGTTTAACTACTTGTAAACATGTATTTCATTATACATGTTTAAAAGAATATATAATGAAAACTGAAGATTCACATTGTCCAGATTGTAAATTCGATTTTTTTTCATTATTAGAAAATAAAAATTTTGATTTTTCTGAAATTCATAGTGATTCAAATGAAAATGATAATCTAAGTTTTCTAACTATTCACAATTCTAATAATAATAATAACAATAACGATAACACTGATAATAATATTACTGTTAATAATAATAATAATGAAATTAATAATAATAATCAAAATGAAGAAAATGTAAATAATACAGGAAATAATACTGAAAATGATAGATTAACAAGTAGAACAAATAGAAATAGAAATAATACAAATGAATCATTAAATGAACAAAATTTAAATAATAATAATGAAATTTTAAAAGGAAAAAGAATTGAAATTCAAAACAATAATAGAAATCAAGAAACTAATGTTGAAACAGGAATAATTTTAACAAATAATGAAATAATTCAAAATAATGAAAGAAATAATAATAATCTAAAAGAACTTTATGATAACAATAATAATAATGATGATTTTTTTGAAGAAGATTTTTAGTATATAAAAATAATTATAAATTTGAAATATATTTTATTAAAATTTTGGTCAATATCATGAAATAAAATTTCTTTTTTTTATTAAAAAATAAAATATAAAATATATTAAATTATTACACAATAAAAAAATATTATTTAATCAGTTAAACATAAACTTAATTTATATGCAGTTTCTAATTTACATTTTAATCCTAAAAATCTCAAAGAAGCAATAATTAAACACCATAAAAAAGGATAAGATTGTATTAAAAAAAATGTTATAGCACAACTCATAAGATAATCATTTTGAGAATTATGATAAACATTACAAAAAGCACTTAAATAATACCAACTAAAAATTAACAAAACAAAATCTAAAATAATAAATATTAAATAATTCGTTTTCATATATTTTAAAACTTTAAAAATTTGATTTTGAAATTTTTTAGGGTTTTTCTTTTTTCTAACTAAACGTTCAATATCTTTTTTAGAATTAGCAAGAAAATCAACTAAAAAATTAATAATAACAACACAAATAGAAGAATAAAAACATCTTGTAATTTGATGTTTTAAAAAAAACATAAAATCTTCTTTTTCACAATAATATCTATCACTAATATAACTTTCAGTATAAAATATTCCATTAAAAGTAAAAAAAATTGCAATTCCAAAAATAAAAACCATCATTTTTATTGGAAAAACTTCATAAGGACTTTTATTACAAAAAGTTCTTATTATATCTTGTTTTTCTTGAATTTGTTCCCAATAAAATTGACAAAAAGTTCTTTTATCATATATTAAAGCATCATATAATTGCATTGAATTTAAATCATCATCTTCATCTTCTTCATATGTTGATAAATCTTCTGAAATTTGAAATTTTTCTTTTGGATTTAAATCAATTTTTTCTATTGATTTTTTATTTTTATTTAATTTAAATATTTCTTGTGATTTATCATTTGTTTTTATTTTATTATTAAATGAATAATTTTTTAACCTTCTATTTGATTTTATTGAAGATGACATTGAAGAATTATTTTTACTTATATCAAATGAATTTGGCTCTTCGTCATCAAAATAATTATTATTTATTGCCATTAAAGCTAATCTATTTGGTTTTTCATTTTTTTTAAGTAATGGTGAAGGTGTAGTAAATATAAAATTATCATCATTTATATTTGGAATTTTTTCAATTTCATTAATATTACTATTATTATTATTATTATTATTACTATTATTTTCATTATTTTGATTATGAGTATATTTTACATCATTTATTTTACTATCAATATTTTTTAAGCTTTCAGACTTATCTCCTTCACTTCCATTTCTAATAGGTGGATTTTCTTTAAAATATTGAAATAAATTAACTCTAATATTATTTAATCCATTAATAATATACATAATTAAAAAAGGAATTTGAGCAATAATAAAAATAAGCATAATAAAAGACCCATAATTTCTAATAAAATGTTTAAAATCAAAAACATTTTTATAACATTTAAGAACTTCAAGATTAGCATCATTAACCATTTCTAAAATATCTCCAGTAACAGAATTATCTAAAACATTATTTAAAAAATCTATTTTAACATTACAAGAACAACTTGCAGATAAATTTTCTAAATCAATTTCATTTACAGTACAACCATTTTCACAAATAGTATTATTTTGATAATATATTTTTATTCTATCTTCTAAAATCATATCTTTATGATTATCAGGTGATGTAAATTCATAACAAACATCTGTAAAAAAAGGATCATTAATATCATAAACATTTATATTATATTTTTCAGCTAATTCTAATGCTTTTGTTATATTTTCTTTTAATTCTTCTGATATTTTAACATTTACATTTATTTTTATATTTTTACATGGTTCTTTAGATAATTCTTCTTTTATTTCATTATTATATATTTTATATTCTGTTTGTGATGATAATGATAATATTAATACTGTTACTAAAGTACTATCTGGAATATTATTTGCAGTTTTAATTAAATTTATACATTCACTTAAATCAGGAAAATTAATTTCATCTTTTATATCACTTATACATGATTCATTTTTATAAATTACAATTTCATATGTTTCTAAAGTATGTTTTAATAGATTTACATATTGATTAGAAGTATAAGAATCAATATATGTATCTATGATATTTGAAAGAGATTCTTCCAAAGCTAAAAGAAGAGTATTTACTTTATAAAAATTTTTTATACAATTTGTTCCATCTAAACATTTTTTTTGTGATACAATAGTAGTCCCTTCAGGACAGGAATCAACACATTCATTATTATAAGTATATTTATCATTATCATTCAAACAATTATCAAAACATCTTTTTAAAGTAACATCTAAATAAGGATAATCTGAGGGACAATTATCAACACATATATAATCATAATTTGAATTAATATAATAATATTGTAAACTTCCACATTCTAAAACACATTCTCCTGTTTTAAAAGGATTTAAAATATATCCTGAAATACAAGATAAACATTTATTATTATCTGAAGTTCCTATTTCATCACAAGTTTGACAATTTTCATAACATAGTTTATAAATTGGAGGATCTACACTATTATCAAAAACAAAATTAGATTTTTTTGTAGATTCACTATAACAATAATTTGTTCCTTCTAATTTATAATAATTATTTGAACATTCATCACAAAGATTCTTTGAATCAGAACAAGTTAAACATTCTATATTACATTTTTCAAATTTATTAGTACTTGAATTAAAATAATAATTTGGGAAATAATCTTCTTTAATAATTTCATTTATACAAACTGTATTATAGTTTTCAATTATATAATAACCATCTGCACAATTAATACAATTTGGTTCTGTTTTACTTGAACTGATTGAAGAACAAGAACTACAAGCTTCATTACAATAATAATATATATTAGATATTAATAATGTATTTGGAGGTGCATTACCAGAATTTACACATGAAAAATTTGGTGTTGGAATTGAATTATCTGTATTTGCTATTATATAATAATTATCAGCACATTCAGTACATTTTTTTTCTATTAAATCATCTTCCATATATTTTTTTTCACATTTTTTACATGATGGATTACAAGGTTTAAAAACTTTATTTTCTCCATCAATATAATAACCATCTTTTCCAGTATAATAATAATAACATTCTAAATTAGGTGAAGTTTGACCATAAATAGGATAATATAATTCTTTACATTCTGAACATAAAGTTGTAGGAGAAGTAGAATCATTTAAACAATATTTACAACTTGAATTACATATATCAAAACCATATGTAGTAGATTTAAAATAATAACCTTCAATTTCATCATCTTTTTCATAACAAACTAGTTCAGAAGTACTTGAAGAAGAAGTTGCTGAAGAAGTTGTTGATGAAGTTGGAAGTGAATAATAATAATAAGATGTTGATGGATTATTATTTTGATTATCACATGTTATACATTTAGTATCTATATTTGAAAGACCATATTTTGAACAATTTAAACATCCTGTATAACATTTTTTAAATTGTTTTGGACTAGAATCACTATCAAAATAATAATTATTAGGGGGATTTGTACTATCCCAACATTCACAATTTCCACTTTCGGGAGGAGAAGGATAATAATTTGTTGTTGTACAAATACATGTAGTTGATGAATCAAGTAATCTTTGTTTAAAAGAAATATTTTTTGGAATATTAGTAAATTTTTGGGATAAATTATTGTAATAATAATCTTTTGTTGATAAAAGGAAAATATAATTTCTATTATTTGTTATTTCGTTATTAAATTTATCTGGAATAAAAGTATAATTTGTATATTTTGGGTAATATAATGATATTATTGTATTGTTTTCATCTGATAAAATATATCCTATTGTATTATTATCAAATTGCATTATATTTATTATTGTATCTGAAGTACTTTTTAACAATTTAATTTTTCTTGAATTTTTTGATTGAGTATTATTTAAAAATTCTATTTTATTATTTATATATGATATAATTTCTATAAGTGAAATTCCATCTTTTTGAACTTCTCCATTTAAAGTTGAATATCTACTTATAGTAGAAAATAAATTATCAGTTCTTATTCCTAGAAAATATTGTTCTATTTTTTTAGTAATATTTTTAAATATTATATAATTATTATTATTTCCATTAGGTAAATGTAATTCCTTTGTATTTGTATTTAATTCAAATATATTACAAGAAAAATAATAAATTTCTTTAAATTTTAATTCACAATAAATTACTTTATTATCTTCTATTCTTTTTGAAAGAACACCATAATTTAAAGCCATTGTTCTTTGTGAATTATTTTTTTCATTTTCCATTCCAATATTTAATATATTATCTTGTTTTTTTAAATCCAAATTTTCATTAAATAAAGAATAATAAGTTTGAGTTAAATCATCTGTAAAAGGATAAAAACAAACAGTATAAATAACATTTTTAAATAAAGTACATGAAATTTGATTATTAATAATCTTAACTGTTATAGTATTTGTTTTATTCAATATTGATTTATAATATAATTTAATTTTTCCTGTATTATTTAAAGAAGTTGCAATAATAAAATAATCTGAAGAACAAGATATAGAAATTCCATTCTCAGAAAAAGAATCAATTGTTTCATAAGAAATAATAGAATCAATAGTAAGATTAAAATAAATTAATCTTTTATTATCTGAATCTGCAATAACAATTAAATCATTTGAAATTTGACAACCATCAGATTTTATTCCTGAAAAATTTAAATTTGGAATTAAAATAGATTCATTAATTGAAAAATCTGAATTTAATTTAATAATATAACCATTTGAAGTTATTGATAAATGTGAATAAGATTGATCTTTTATTGGAATATTTATTACTTGATTTCCTCCATTTAATTGTAAAATTTCTGTTTCTATTTTCAATGTTGATTTTATTGAAATTAAAAGAAGAGAAAATAATATTAACATTTTATTTGTTTATTTTTTTATTGTTTTAGGTGAATAAAAGAAATGTTTTTAAAAATATTATTTTTTTTTATTTTTTATAAGTTTTTAAATTTAGTTTTTTATTTTTTTTTTGGGAAAAATATTGTAAATAATTTTTTAATTTTTCCGAAAATGAAAAAACGAAAATAATTTTTTTTTTTATTTAATAAACAATTATTAAAAAAAATGAATGATAAATTAAATTCTTTATTTGGAATTCCAAAAAAGAATGAAAATATAGAAAAAGATATAGAAGAAGGAGAAGAATCAACTTCAATGTTAAAAAATATAAAATCTTCAGTTGAAAAAAGTGTAGAAGTTGAAATAAATTATACTTATTTTTTTATTGTATTTGGAACTGGATTATTATTTATAATTTTATCTTTATTTAATTTACCTTTAATTATATTTTTTCCTGGAAAATTTTCTTCTCTTTTTTCAATTGGTTCTTTTATAATATTATTTAGTTTTATTTTTATTTATGGAACATGTCAATTTTTAGGAATGTTATTTAAAAAAGATAGATATGTTTATACTATAGTTTATTTATTATCTTTTATTGGAGGATTTATTTTTTCTTATCTATATAATTATTATATTGTTGTTTTAATTTGTACTTCAATTCAATTAATTTCTATTATAATATTTGTTTTAACTTTTATTCCAGGAGGTTATAATGGAATTTCTATAATATTACAAATGTTAAAATTTCCTTTAAATGCTTTTTTTTCTTCAAATAAAAAATAAATAAATTAAATTTAACTTTCTGAGTAAAAAAAAAACAACAAAAAATAAAAAAATAAATTGAAATATATTTTTAATTAGATATAAAATAATAAATATATTTAATATTTTATTTTAATAAAAATAAATAAATTTTAAGCATCAAAAACTTTAGGTAATAAAAAAGTAGCATCAATTTGACAAATTGGGCATTTTTTTTTCTTATTCATAATTTCTTTTCCACAATCAAAACAAACACATCTATGTCCACAAGGAATAAAAACACTTTCACTAATTTTACTTAAACAAAAACAACATTGAGTTCTTTCTTCTTTTTGTTTCATTTGTTGAATTGTATTTAAATTATTTTGAGAATCTGCAATTTGATTTTCATTTAAATTTTCTATCATAGAATATAATTCACTTTTATTAATAAATATTTTCATAGCATTAACTTCATAAGGATCTTTTATTGGTTGATTAAATTTAATAGTATCTCCTTGAAAAAATTGCATTATTTTTCCTTCATTAAATATTTTTATTATTTTCAAAGGATAAAATTTATTTTGACAAGTATTACATTTTATAACATCATTAAATTCATTTTCATTATCATTTTCAGTTTGATTATTATTATTAATAATAATAAAATTATTAGTTTCACATTTTGTACAAACAAAATTTCTAAAAGAAATTCCACAATCTTTATAAGCACATTTTATTATATTTCCATCAGAATAAGAATTATTTTTATCATATAATGGTCTTTTACATTTACAACAATAATAATAATTAAATAATTTTTGACAATTTATATAAGGACATAAAATACTTTGTCCAAATCTTAATTTTTCATCTATTCCTTGAACTCCATTTTTACAATGTGGACATCTTATTGTAAAAAATAAACAATTACATTTTATACATTTTATACTTTGTCCTTCTAAAATTTCTCTTGTTTCAACTTGATAATTTTTACATTGTGGACATAAAAAAATAGAAAATTTTTTTAAACAATTTTCATAAATACATGAATATATTGTTCCAAAAGAAAAATCACCTTTTGGAAATATATTAAATTTTAAACAATAAGGACAAGGAACTTTACAAAATATTTTATTACAATTTTTATAAGCACAAATTACTTTTTGACCATGATAATATATTTTTTTATCTCGGAAAATATTTGGTTGTTTACAATAAATACAATTTATAATTTGAAAACGAATATTATTATGAGAAGGATTATTATAAGGACATTTTAAAATATTTCCTTCAATATATTTTCCTTTATCATTTTTAATATTAAAAGCAACCATACAAAAAGGACAAAATAAATTAGTAAAATTAAATTGACAATAAATACATTTTAAATTAATTCCAAAGAAATTTCCTCCTTTAGGAAAAAAATTATTTTTATTACAATTTGGACAATTTAACATATTAAAACTTTCATTACAATTTTCATAAGGACAAATTACTTTTTGACCTTGAATTAATAAATTTTGAGGATATAAAAATAATAATATTTTAGAACAATGAAAACAAGTCATTTTTTGAAAAAGAAAATGAGGATTATGTCTATTACATTCTATAATTGTTCCTTCTAAATAAGGTGGATTTGGATTTGTTATTTTTGTTGCATAAGTTATTGAATTAGAACAATTTAAAAAAGGACATTTTATTTTTGCAAAATAATTATTACATGTTTTATTTGGACATTTTACTGGAAATCTACCACTAAAAAAAATTTTTGTTTTACATAAATCACAATTTGTTATTGAAAATGATTTTTTACATTTTTTATAAGGACAATTTATTGTAAAATTTGAAAAATCTATTATTTGACTAAAATATATTGGATTTGTACAATGGAAACAATTTATATAATGAAATATATATTGACATTTTATACATTTTATTGGAAGTTCTTGTATTAATTTATTTTCTTCTGTTGATTCTAAATCTAAATAACAATATGGACATTTTAATGTTTTATTTTTATTTGGAATTTCTTTTTTTTTTTCTTCTTTTATTTCTTCTTTAATTTCTTCTTTTTTTTCTTCTATTTTTTCTTTTGGAAATTTTTCATTTATTATTTTTGTTTTTTCGTTTTGATCAAGTAAATTAAAATTTGATTCTTTTATATTAATTTCTTCATTATTATTATTGTTGTTTATATTATTTTCTTGGTTTATTTTATTTTCTTCATCATTGTTATTATTTATTTGATTTATATTTACATTTATTTGTGAATTTTCATTTTTTGGCTTTTCAAATTCTTCAGACATAATATAGTTTATAAATAAAATTTATAATAATATATTTGAAATAAAAAAATTATTTTAAAAAAAAAAGAATTATTTTTATTTAACAATTAAAGAAAAAAAAATGATTTATAAATTAATTTTCTTTTTCTCAATAATAAAAATAATCATATCAATAGATCAAGAGAAAATAAATGCAGTAAATAATTTATTAAAATGGGCAAAAAAAAAAGAAATAAAAATAGTTCCAGTAATAACATTAAATCCAGTGGATGAAAATCATAATCTTCCTTATTTTACTGCAAATGATGATATTCCAGAAAATAAAACAATAATATCAATTCCAGAAAATATGATAATAAGTCAAGAATCAATTTCAAATTTTTATAAAAATAATACTAAAAGTAAATATTATAATTTATGGGAAAAAATATTTAATTTAGAAAATCAATATCTTCGTTATATATCAACTAAACAATTATTTTATATGACAACAATGATAGAACATTCAATGAGAATTAAAAAGGGAAAATTTTATCATAAATATTATCCTTATTTTAATTTATATGATTATACTAATTTAAATAATTTTCCAATTTTTTATTCTCAAGAAGAACTTGATTTAATTAAAGGAACAAATTTTTATGATGAAATTAAAAGAGCAAAAGAATCTTTAGAAAGTGAAGAAAAATTATTAACAGATGAATTAGGTTTTAAAAAAGCAGATCAAGATACATTTTTAAAATATAGAGTATTAATTTTAGCAAATTCAGTTTTATATGAAAATAAAACAATTATAATTCCATTTTTAGATTTATTTTCTAAAGATATGTTTGATGATTTAACTGATGTAGAATATAAATTTAATAAAGCTTTTAATAAATTTAATATAATTGCAAAAAGAAAAATAGAAAAAGGAAAAGAAATTAAAATTAAATCAAAAGCAATTCCTAATCTTTCTGCTTTATTATATTATGGTTATACTTCTGAAAGAAATAGTTATATGGGAAGATTTTTAATTGAAACTGTAAATAATGTTTTTAGAAGAAGATTAAATTGGGATAATTCAATTAAATTAATTAATGTTTCATATGATTTAGGAAGTAATTCTTTTTTTGAAGATATTATTGGAACTTATAAAAATTTAAAAACTCAATTAAAAGATTATAAAAATAATGAAATTGGAGAATATTTATTAATGAAAGAAAATTTAGAAGATTATTTAAAAATTTATAATAAATTCACTGATGGAATGTTTTCAAAAGTTTTTTTTGGACAAAAAAAAATTACTAATGTTAAAAGAATTTTAGATTTAGAAAAAAGATTACTTGAGTTTAGAATTGGATATCTTCAAAAATTAATTGAAGAAAAACAAAATCAAAAACAATCTGATTTATAAAATATATAAATTGTTAAATTAAGTTAATAAATAAATTTTTAAGATTTATTTTTCTTATATTATATAAAATTATATAATAAAGTTTTTAATTTTTGAACATTTTATAATAATAAATTATTAATTAAGTAAATTAAATTAATAAATGATAGTCTTTTAAAGTTTTTTATTTTTCTTTATTTTAACAAAAAATCAATTATTTATTATTTTTTGAAATACAATATTATAAATTCTATTTATATTTTCTAATAAATAATTAAATAAAAAAAAAAATATTTCAATCTATAAACAATGAAGTATCTCAAACTTTATAAAATTAAATTAATTTAAAATAAAAATCTTTTTTTAACTAAATATATTTTTCTTAATATCCATTTTATTAAATATATTTTATGAGAAAAAAATAATTAAAAACAATTTTTAATATGACAGAACAAGTTATAGGAAATCTCAAAGAAGGTAAAATAGAAAACAAACAAAATAAAAATCAAAATAATATAGCAATAAAACCAAAAAAGTATAATAAAAATAATAATAAATTAGTATAATTATTAATCCAAAATCTTTTCCAAGAGATTTCTTTGAACCAATAAAAAAAGAGGTGGAAGAGAATACTTTATATAAATCACAACAAATTTATATTGATTTACAAACTGAATATGATGAAGACAAAGAATTACTTGATTTATTAGAAGGAAAAAGTAATAATTTTTTATATAATAAATTTAGATATGAAAGAAAATAAAGAAAAAGAAAATAATAAAAAAAAAGTTTTAATAGAAGATGTTATTCCTGAAGAAGATGAAGAAAAACAAAAAACAGAAATTAAATTTTATAATAAAAATAATAATAATAATAATATAAATAACAATCAGAATTATAATAATAATATAAATAATAATAATATTAATAATAATAGTAATAATAATGATAATATAGACCCAATAAAAAATGAATTAAATGAAAAAAAAAATATAGTGAATCTTAAAAATAAAAGACCAAATTATTTGAAAAAAATGGTTATTGATGTGAATAATAATATAAATTTAAATGAAAGAAATTCTCTTTCTCCAATAACAAATACAAATCAAATTTCAAATACAATAAATATAAAAACAAATCCTTTATTTACATCATGGAATAATTTAAATAAATTAAATCAAGAAAAAGAAAAAAATCAAATATCAAAATTATTATCATCAAGTCAAAATCATAAATTTGATATATTTCTTCCAGAAATAAATTATATAAACAATTCAAAAAAAAATAATATAAATAATAATTTAGATACACAATCAACAACAAATGAATCAAAAAAAAATTCTAATTCAAATAATACAGATGAATATAGTAAAGATAGAATAGATTTAATGAGTGCAAAATTTGCAACAAATTTAAATATAAATTCAGCATCAAGTAATATTATTATACCAATTATTCCTTTAAGAAGACCGAATAGTAATTTTAATATAGGAGGAAATTTATTATGGGAAAAAATGGAAAATTTAAATTCTAAAATAATGAATACTGAACAACCAATTGAAAAAAATAATTTTATTTCAAGAAATATACAAAATTCTCATTCTGTTGAAAGAGGAAAAGTTTCTACTGCTCCTATAACTAATAATACTATGAAATTACATAAAATTAAAATTGAAAAAGGAATGATGAGTACTAAATTAGCTGATAGTATTAATAGAAAAATGTATAATTTTGAATTAAATGAATATTATTTGAATAATCATAACTTATATAATAAAAATAATAAGAATTATAAACAGTTAATTAATAATAGGAAACAACCTTTGAAAATTTCTAAAACAAATCCTAATGTTGGTAAATTTAATTAAATTTTATTGATGTAATTTATTTTTTAAGAAACTTTTCTTTTTTTATTTATTTTTAATAAATTTTTTTGAGAATTAAATATAAAAAATTTAATTGAATGTAAAATCAAGTTTATTAATAATTATTTTTAATATTTAAAATTAATATTTTAAAAATTATATAGAATATTTAATCAAAATAATTAGAGTTAATTTTTCAAAAAATAAGATTGATATCATTTCTTTTTTAAATAAATTGAGAAAAAAATAAATTGTTGAGAATTTTTGATGATTTAAAAGTATTGTTTTGATTAAAAAGAATCCCAAATTAATTTGCATTTTTATTGTTAATGACCAAATAAATAAAAAAATGTATAAGATTTTATTTTTATATATTTTAGCTTGAAAATTAATCATTTTATTCTTTATTGTTATTCTCATAAAAAAAATTAATTTATATTGTTTTTATTTATTATTTGTATCTAAAGAATATTATTATTATTTCCAAATTTATTTTTTTGAAATTATTATTTGCCAAAATTTTTTTTTATAAAAAGATATTTTTTCAAGTAATCTAATTAAATAATTAAATCCTTTCTTCTTTAGGTTATTTGAAAAAAATTAATTAGATAAAATTTGAATTTTTGATTTAGGGATTAATAATAATTTATTTAATGTATAAATTGAATAATAAATGAATAATTTTATTATAATTTATTTCATTTAAATTTATTATATTTATTTTTATATTTAATTTAAATGAATTCATAAAATATTTATAATCATAATTAAAATTGATTCATTTTCATCTTATTTTTCTTTCTTTTTATTCATCCAAATTAAAATAAATAATAAAATTAATTTTTATATATAAAAAAAATCTTTATTATAATAATTTATTGAAATTCTAATTCATTTAACATATTTTGATTTATAAATTCTAATTTCAAATCTTCTTGATTTGGATCATACTCTTCATCTTGGAAAAAATTATCTTGTTCATAAAATTCAGATAAAGAATTATTATTGAAACTTTCTTCTTTATTTATTTCTGTATAACAATTATTTGTTTTATAATCTCCTGTAGTTAAATTAGAAAAAAATTCATTATTTTGATTATAAGAAGAATTATTAAAATCTTCTTTTTCTTTTGATTGAAAAAACAATTCATCATTTTTATTATTTGATATATTTATTTCTTTTAAAGAATTATTATTTGATTGTGATAAAATATCATTTTCTTCATTTTTTTCAAAACTAATATCACATTCAAATATTCTTTTATTTTGACTAAAATGTTTATTTTCATTAATATATTTATTTAATTTTTGTGCAAATACTTCATAATCTTTTATGTTATAATTTTTATCAATTAAATTATTTTTATTTTCATTATTCGAATTTTTTTTATTTTTCTTTTTTTTCTTTTTACCTTCTAATCCTATAATAAGAGTTTTCTTAGGTTCTGAAATTTTTCCATTTAATTCTTCAAATCTAATTTCTTGAAGAAGTTTATGATTATCTTGTTTATTTTCTCTAATATATTTTTGAATTTCTGCTTTTAAATTATTATCTATTGAAGGTTGATGCTTTCTTATATGATTATCATAATCTTTAACATTTATTTTTTCATTAGGATTAAAAGGACAAACAATAACTTTTGAATTATTTTTATCTGGACATTTATATTCATGTATTGTTAATCTACTTTTTTTAACTTTATGATTAGGATTATATCTACAACAGACTAAATCTGACATTAATTGTTTATTTTTTATTTCTACATTTTTTAAATATTAATTAATTGAAAATTTAACTGAGATAATATTTTTAATATTTTTAATTAAATATATAATTTTTTTTTTCCTAACTTTTTATAAAAATAATTCATTAAATTTTATTATTTTTTGTGAAAAAAATATTCCCAAGATTTTATTAAATTTATAATAATCCAAATATTTATTTTTTATATTAAGTTAATAATTATATAATAAATTTTTTATAAAAAAAATATTTAATTATTATTTAATTCTTCTTCTAAAATTATATAAATCCTTTGTAACATTTCATTATCATATTCAAAATTTAAAATTGATTTTGCTAAAAATTCAAGAGCAAATTTTTCTTGAATTCTATTAGTATTATACATTTTTTTTATATGATTAATTGTATTATAAATAATATTGGAATATCCTTCATTTATAGAAATATCATTATCAAAATCTCCTCTATCATATTCATTTTGTTCTTTTAATTTAGAAGGATTTAAATTAAAATTAGTATTTGAATTAACTATTTCAAATACTAATTCAATTGCAAATTCTATATTAATTTTTAAATTTGGATTTTTTTTTAAATCATAAAATATTTTTTTTAAATATATTTTATTTTCTGATATTTCTTTAAGATATTCTTCTTTATAAATAATAGTATTATTTTTTATTTTTTCAGCGTATTTTTCTATTTTTTGAATTAGAATATTTAATACTTCTTCTTTATCATTTATACTAACTTTTTTACTATTTAAATTATCTAATTTTGAAATTTCTTTAATTTGATTTTCATTAAGAATTCTTTTCTTTTTTTCTTTTTTTAATTCTTCTTTTTGTTTTATAATATTTTCATCATCAAATTGAAAATGATATTCTTTTTCAATTTGAACTTTTTCATCTTTAGAAACTTGAATAGAAGTTTTTAAATCTTGAATTTTACTATTATTTTTTAAATTATTTGTACTATTTTCAACAATTATTTCAGAATTAAGAAAAATAGGTTTTTGAAATTCTGATTTTAGTTTTTTTTTTCTATCTATTTCTTCAAGTTGTTCTTTTTCTTTTTTTAAATCATTTTTAATTTTTTTTGCTCTAACTTCATCAAGTTTTCCAAATGAATGTTTATCTAAATTTAATTGTACTTTTTTTTCATGAATTAATTTATATTTTCTTATTTTTTCTTCTTCATCTTCTTCTTCTGATTCTTCTTCTTTTTCAATTTTTTTTGGAATTGCTTTTAATTTTTGTTCAATTCTTGGAATACACATTGAATTTACTTTTTCTATTTCAGATATATTAATTTTTTTCTTTTTTTTTATTGTAAAATTTATTTGAGCTCTTATTGTAAAATCATTTATTTTTTTTGATTTTAATTGATATTTTAATTCATCATTTTCTTTTTGTAATTCAGTTAATAATTTTAATAATTTTTCATTTAATTCTTTTTTTTTTAATAAATCTGAATTTTCACTCTCAAATAATTTCTTATTTTCAGTTGTTTCTTTTTCTAAAAAATTTTGAACTGCTAAAATTTCATTTTCTTTAACTAATAAACCAGTATTAATTCCATTTGATGAAAAATCAAAATAATTTGGAACAAAATTTTCTAAAAAAATAAATAATATTAAAATAATTATAATTTACTTGAATTAAAATAATCTTTAATATCTTCTTTTTTTTTTGGATATTTTGGTCTAAATTTATCAGTTTTATAAAAATCTTCATATATCCACATTTAAAATAATCTGTTTAAAATATAATTATTTAAATTATAATTAAAAACCATTAATTAATTTTGTTTTTAGATATAAAAAAAATAAAATAACAATAATAGTTTAAACGATGAATGAAGAGATTAAATTTCCTGTTGCGCCAAAAAAAAATTTAGAATTAAGGAATGAAAGAGTAGTAAAAGTTAGAACAAATTATTTAAAATTGCATTTTAATCCACATAAAAATCATGCAATGCAATTTTCTATAAAAGTTGAACCAGAAATTGCAGAAGACAATTATATTTTACTTAGAAAAATTATAAAATTATGTTCTTCTGATTTAAAAAATAATTTTTCTAAGTTTTTTCAATCAGGTTTTTCTCTTTTTGCAAATGATGCAAAAGAAAATAAAATAATTTTAGAAGTTCAAGTTGAAGACACAAAATTTAAAATTATTATAGAAAAAACTAAAAATATTATAGAATTAAATAATATTAGAGATCAAGGACAAAGTAATTTAAGAACTAAAATGTTTATGGAAACTTTAATAAAACAAATTATAATGGCAAATGAAGGAATGATAAAATTTAAAAAAGGAGATTTTTATAATTATTCAAATAAAAAATATTTAAATGATAATTTAAAAGAACAAATTATTTTTGGTTTTGCAACAGGAACTATAATAACTTCTCAAGGATTATATTTAAGAATTTCAAATAAAAATAAATATTTAAGTGGACAAACAGCTTATGAAAAAATTCAAGAAATTAAAAAGAAAAATTCATCACATAATTATAAAAATTTAATAATAGATTATTTCACAGGAAAAACAGTTTTAACAATGTATGGAAATTATAGAGCAATTATAATTGATGATGTAACATTTGATAAAAATCCATTAGAAACAACAATAAATATAAAAGATGTAGATAAAAATGTAAAAACAATAAATTTATTAAATTATTATCAAATGCAATATGGAATAACAATAAAAGATAAAAATCAATGTTTATTTATTGTAAAAAGAAAAAATTCAGAAGAAGTAAATTATATTATTCCAGAATTAGTTTATTTAACTGGAATGGATGATGATATAATAGAAAAAGGAGGAAGATATTTAAAGCAAAATATGATAAAATTAACTAAAAAAAATCCAAAAGAAAATTTTGATAAATATAAAGAAATATTAAAATTATTAACAAATGATAAAGGAAAAAAACCAAGAAAAAATCAAAAAAATATATCTCAAACACCAAAAGAAATTTTTGATTCTTGGGGTTTAGAATATGATGATTTTGAAAATATTGAAGGAAGAATTTTAGAGCCTCCAACTTTATTATTTTTTAAACATAATGAACAATTAAAAAAAGAAAAAACTAATTTTACTCATAAACCTTTTTTAAAAGCTGAAACTTTTAAAAAAGATGAATGGATTATTTTAACAACAAGAGAAGATTATAGTTATTCAAATAGAATAATAAATTCTTTAAAAACTGCTTCTAAAAATATTCAAGTTGTTATTGAAGAACCTAAAATTGAAAGTTTTAATATTAGAAATGGAAAACAATTTGTTGAAGAAATGGAAAAATTAAATTTGAAAAATTATAAATTATTATTTTTTATTCTTGGAAAACATACTAAATATTATTATAAAAATATTAAACAATATTGTATTCAAAAATTAGGAATTCCATCTCAAGTTATATCAACAGAAAATTTTGAAAAAAAAAATTTATCAGTTTATTCTAATATTATAGCACAAATGGTAGTTAAAACAGGAGGAGAATTATTTGAAATAAAAAATATATTTTTTAATGATAAAATTGCAATGGCAATTGGAATAAATTGTAGAAAAATAAATAATGAATATTTTTATTGTTTAACATCAACATATAATAAAAGTTTATCAAAAATTTTAACAATTCAAAAAAAATCAGATGATCAAAAATATGCTTTAACATATTTATTTAGAAAATCTTTTGAAAATTTTCTTTCAAAAAAAGCACCAAGAAAACCAGATTATATATTTATTTATAGAGAAGGAGGAAATGAAGGAGATAAAATTAAAATATTAAATAATGAAATTCCAATAATAAAAGGTATATTAAGTGGAAAAGAAGAAAATGGTTGTTTTGAAGTTAATTATTCACCTAAATTTTTTTTTATGTGTGTTAATAAAAAAACAATATCTAAATTTTTTGAAATTTATAATGAAAATAATTTAAATAATCCAACTTCAGGATTAGTAATTGATTCTCAAATAACTTCTTCAGATAGATATGAATTTTTTATTCAACCTCAAAAAGTTAATCAAGGAACTGCAAGTCCAGTTGAATTTACTTGTTTATATGATAATACTAATCTTCCTTTAGAAAATGTTCAAAAATTAACTTATAATTTTACTTATTATTATTGGAATTGGTCTGGTCCTGTTAGATATCCTTCTATTTTAAAATTTACTGAAACTTATTTTAATTTTTATAATAAATATTTACCTAATGAAAATATTGCTAATGATTCTCTTTCTAGTAAACCTTATTATATTTAAAGGTTTTGTTTTAATATTTATATATTTTAGATTATTTAATTTATTTAGATAAAATATCTTAATGAATGAAGAAAAAATTAGAATTTTTTAATAATAAATTATAAATTAATAATAATAATAATATGCCTATTTTCTAAGAAAAATAATTTTTATTTCTTGATGTATCTTCTAATACTTCTTTACATTCAGGAGTTAATTTTGTTTTCATATATAAATATCCATTATGATATCTATCCATTGCATTTGTTATGAAATTTTTTATAATTTTATTATCTCTTTTACTCTTTAAACTAGAAATATATTCTTGAATATATTTTGGTAATTCAATTCTAAATCTAAGTAATTGACTCAATGAAATATATAAATATTCATCATCTTTATCTTTATTATCTTGGATAAATTTATTATTTTCTTCATCAGATAACATATTAAAATAATATATAAAAATTTCACTGAATTGTTCTTTTAAATCTTCATTTTTAATTAATTTAATGATTTCTATTAATCCATTTAATATTTTTTCTTTTTCATTATTAACAGTTAAATAATGAATATTATATAAGAAAATTAATCTTATTGCTTGAAGATATATTAATTTTTCATTAATTGAAGAATTTTTTTTAATATCATCAAGAAGTAAATCAATACAATTTGAAATATTTATATTATTAGTAGTTCTTTTAAAACAATTTTCATAACTTTGAAGTATTTCAGAATTTACTTTATTATCTTTAAATGATTGTGAAATACAATATAAATAATTAGCGAAAATTTCTTTATTACCTATAATTTGTTTATAAAAATTATCAAAAATATTGAAAAAGAAAATTTTTAGAGAATTGTCTTCTTTTTTCATTCCTTTGTCATTTACTTCTTTTAATATTTTTGTCACATTTTCATTATTAAAAGTACAATTATTTTCAAATGTATTCTCATTAAAACCAAATGAATCATCTAATTTCAAATATAATGAAATAAGTGAATCAATATGACTTTTATATTTAATAATATTTTCATTTGAATCTAAAATTAAATTAATAGTTGAATAAACATTTTCTTTTGGTAAAATTATATTATCAAAATATTTAACATTATTATCAAATTTAGAATGAATAGTAGAATAAATTTTTAAAATAATAGATAAATGATTTTTTGATAAATCATAATTTTTTAAAAAAGTTTCTGCCTGATTAATATTCATTTTATTTATAAGTAAACTATAAAATGTTTCAATGCTAGAATCAATTTTCATATTTTTTCCATTTGTATATAAATTTAATAAACTCCAAATTTCATTATTATCATTAAATGAATTTTTTTTTAATTGATAATTAATTTTTCCACACATAAACTCTATAAATGTTAAAATATTAATATCATTATTTAAATAATTTTTTTCTTTAAATTTTTCAATTGAAATTTCATTTTCATCAATATATCCATTTAAGAATAATAAAGTTATGATTTTTATATGTAAAAGATTTAATGAACCTAAATTTTTTTTTCCAGGTCTATTATCAGTTCTTAAAAACATAAATAACATTGAAAATATATCTCTTATTTTTTTTTCATTAAAACTTTCTTTTTTAAAAAATCTCAATAAATTATTTTTTGGATTATCTCCTTCCATTAATTTTTTATCAGAAATCCAATCATTTATTTCACTAAAAGAATTAATTAATTCTATTATATTTATTTTTTCTTTATTTTCAATAATAAATGATGATTTTGGTATATTGTCATAATATATTGAATTTAAATGTAAATTTGTTTTATTTTCTTTTATTATTTTTTTATATTCTTTTTCATATTCTTCTTTTGATAAATTTGTAAAAGAATATTTTTTATTTAAATTATATTTAAAGTTTAATATTTGAGAAAGAATTACTATTAAACATTGTTTTTGTTCTATTGAAAGTATTGTTTTATTTGTTATATTATTTAAGATAATTGTTTCAAGCATTTTAAAATCATTTGATTCAAATATTTTTAAAAATAAAGAAATAAAAGCAGATAAAAAGAAAATTAATGATTCTATTTCTCTTTCTTTATCAAGAGTAGTTAAAGTTTGAAATATATAACTTCTTAATCCATTTATAAGATTTAGATCATTTTCATTTATTTTTGTTTCGAAAGTTATTGATTCCAAAGAAGGATATTTTGATAATTTATTTTTTATCAAATTATTATTACCTAATATTACATATGGTATTTTCTCTTGAATATTTTTTATTAAATTAAAATCTAATTGATTGGATTTGTTAAATCCTTTTTCTTTAAGTATTTTTTTTATTTGGAATACATTAACACTCATTTTAATAAAACTATTTGGTGATAATTTAATAAAAGAATTATAAATAAAAATACTATTTTCAGAAATTATATTCATCATAATTTGATTAATTTCTGATATTTCTCCAACTTTTAATTCTGATAATTTTTTGATATAATCATCAAATACATTATCATATAATTTAAAAATTTTTTCTTTTGGGTAATTATCATATATATTTAATTCATTAAATTCTCCTTTTGAACCTAATAAATGTTTATTATTAAGTGTATAAAAAATAGCATAAATATCATTATAATAAAGGTCGAAATTTTTTAATTTTGAATTAATTAATAAGCTTATTTGTTTATTATCATCATTTTTTTTTAATTTAATATAAAGTGATTTATATGAAGGTAAATAATAAAATGGTTTTAAGGATTTTATAACTTCTTGTATTTTGACAATTGATTTATTATTTTCTCTTCTAAAATTATTAAATGATTTTAAATGAGATGAAAAAAGATTATAAAATAATTCTTCAGTTTTTGTATTAGTAAATAAAAATTGTTTATTTTCTTGAGAATTTTTTATAATTAAATCAAAAATTGATTTTATGTTCATATATTGTTTATTAAAATACAAATTGATTTTTTTTAATTGTTCTTTTAAGATTGGATAATCTTCAAATGATTCATTATTAAAATTAATAAATATACTTTTATAATTTTTCAAAATTCCTGATAATAAAATAATATAAATATCTAAAATTCTTTCATTAAATTTTATATCATCTTTATAATTTTTAATGATATTCATTGAATAATTTTCATATGGTTCAATCACATTTGAAATAAAATCTAATAAAAGATTCAATTTTTTTTCATTATTATAATTATTACATTTTGTATTTTCATCTTTTTCAGGTTCAATTAAAGAAGAAAATAAATTATCTAAAACAACTTTTGGAATTTCATAATAAATTTTTTCTTTTTTATTTAAAAGACTATTTATTATATTACAAACTCTATTTTTCATTTTATCATTTTCATAAATTTTTAAACTATTAAAATCAATATTTGAAAGAATTTCTTCATAAACTTTTAACTTTTCTTTATTAATAACTTGGACTTCAATCATTTTTAATTTTTGAGAATTATTATTTTGAATCAAAAAATGTTCATTTATTTCAAAATCATTTGAAGTATCCATATAAATTAAAGAATCATAAACAAAATTAAATAATTTTTTATTATCTTCTTCATTAAATAAATCAAATTCAAAATAATTTTTAATTTTTGAAGAAGGAATTTCATGACTCATTAAATAATTTGTAAAAATATCTGAAATTTTATTTTTATTCTCTTCTTTAATATAACTAAACATTGAACTTATAAAAGAATATAAAATATTTGCTCTTTGAGTAAATAAATCAAATAATTTTACAATTTTTGTCATTATTTTTATTGAAGCATCTTCTAATATAGGATTTAAATTTTCATATTTTTTATCATTTGTATAAAGATAAAATTTAGTAAAAATTTTGAGAATTTCTGTATTTATTTTTGGATCTGCACTTGAAATAGAATCAATTAAAAATGGAATAATATTATTTATATAAGATTTTATTTTTTGATTTTCAAAATAATAATTTTGATTTATTAAAAGAGGTAACATATTATTTAACTTTTTTACAAATTTAAAAAGTTGTGTTTCAGTATTTTCTTGATAAAAATTTAATATTGATAAATATTCGTTTATATCAAATTTAATTTTATTTGAAATTAATAATATTTCAAAAAAATTAGATAAAATAAAACCACTTCCTTTAATATCAAATAATAAAAATTTTTTAATTATAATATATAAATAAGAATAGACTTGAGAAAATCGTTCTGTTAATTCTTCACTAATATTATTTTTCATTGGTGAATATATCATTTTATTTAAATTAGAATCATAACTTTTAATTCTAAAAATATATTTTAAACTTTTAGATAAATTGTCCATAAAATTCATTAATTTTATTTTTCCTCTTTCTTCTTCATATCTTTCTTTTAAACACATATGAATTGAAGAAATTAAAATTTTAAAATGTTCATCAATAATATTTCTTAAATTTTTAAATTGTTCATTAAATAATAAAAAAACTAAAATTTGTTCTGCATCATTATCTGTATCTTTATGTTTTTTATTTCTTTTTATTAATGATTTATAGGAATCAATAAATAAACTTCCATTAATTTTTTGATTTAATCTAGTGAAAAAAATTTCAATAAATTTATTTAAATTATTTAATTTAATTGTTCCATTTTTTGATAATAAAATTCTAAAAATTGAACATACTCCTTTAAAAGGATGTATTGTATTTTTCATTATATTAAATAAAATTGTTTGAATTTCTTCATCTTCAGATAATAATTTTTTTGGGAAAAAAAATTTTATTATATTTAAATAAATTATTTTTCTTTCTAAATTAATATGATATAATCCTTTTAAAACTTCCTTTTTTAAAAAAGAATAATCTTCTTCTGTGATTGAAATAAATTTAAAAATATTTCTATAAACTTTAAAAACTTTAAAATCCGAAAAAAAATCACCTTTAAAGCAGAAAATATTCATAAGATAAATTTTATAAAATAATTTCCATGGGAAAATAACTTTTTGTTCTCCTGGAATTAAATCAATATGAACTCCAATAAAATGAATAATTTTGATTGAATAAAATTTATTTAAATGATAAATTGAAAGCATTTGTAAAGTTTTTTCAATTAAAACAATTCTTTGTTTTTCTGAAAACAATTTAAATAATCTCATTTTTTCAATTTTTTCTAAGTTTTCATTAAAAGAGATAATATTATTTGATGAAACATTTTCTTCTATTTCTTTTAAAACATTAGAGATAATATTATTTTTAATTTGTACAACATAAGTTCCAACTTCTTTTGGAAAATATGAATTTTCAAGTTCAATTTCATATTTTGTTTTTAATGATGGGTCATTGTTTAAAGACATTAATTAAAGTTTTTTATTATTTTTATTCTTTGTACCATTTTATATTATTTTTGGAGAAAAAGAATTAATTTTGATTAGATTACCATAAATATTTTTTTAATTAAATTTTCACAAATATTAAAATATAACTCATTATTTATTATATTTTAATTCATTTTTAATTTTTTTGAAATAATTTTTTTATAATTTCAAAAGATAATCAATCTCTTATAATTTTATTTTTGGAGAAAAGAATAAATTTTATTAATTATTGTTAATATTATAATTTTATTAATTATAAATAATTTAATGAAAAATAATCTTTATCATATAAATAATTCATCTTAATCTATATTTTTAATTTTTTTGTTATATTTTTGTGAATATATGAAAAAGATAATATTTTCTTAGAGGAAAAAAATTATCAATTTTCTTTATATACATTTTTTTTTTATTACTTTTTATGAATTTCCATTATGAGATTATTCTAAATTTTTTTTCATTTTTTTTTGGAGAATGAAATAATTTTTTTTTCATTTTCATGATAATAGATATAAATCAATCTAACTATAAAAAATTCTGATGAAAAAACATATTAATATTAAAATAATAAATTTAATTTTATTCCCAATAAAAGTTTGTGATTTTTAAATTAAATATTTTATTAAAATAAAAAAGAAAAATATTTTATTAAAAATAGCATTATTTAAATATTAATTTTTTTTATAAAACTCCATAATATCTCAATATATACTTTTATAATAATTTATTTTACTTTAAACAGAACTAAAAATGAAATTTAAAATTTTATTTACTCTATTATTCTTATTTCAGAATATATTAAATGATAATCTAAAAGAAGAAAAAGATAAAATGATAAAAGCATTGAAAGAAACATTTAATGATATTCCAATTTCATTTCCAAAAACAAAATATATTTCATATTTAAAAAATCCTCAAACTAGAGTAGAAACTTATTTAGATTTTGTAGATTATAATAATTATGATTCAATAAGAAACAAATATTTATTTCCAGAAGAATTAATGAATCAACTTAAAAGAATATTATATGCTTCAATTTATGCACGTGAAACAATAAATTATATTCAAAGACCTAATTTATCTTATTTAAAAAGAGTTTTTGGAGTAGCTAAAAAATCAAATGATAAAGTAATTTTTGCAGTTATGAAAACAGAAACAAGATCAGATTTAATTTCAAGATATAATATAGTAAGAAAAAGAGAATGTGATAGAGTATTATTATGGGAAAAATGTAAATGGGTTAATCAAAAAGTAATTAGAGGATTTACTGAAAGTGAAACAAATATAATTAATGAAGGAATCATGTTATATAGTGATGTTATTATGAAAAATGAAATAAATAAAATTAAAGCTAATTCTCAAACTATAATTACACAAAATGGATTTTTATTTTCTCAATCTGGTAATACAGTTTTAAAATTAAATAGATATGGTAAAATAACTATTCATGGTTTAATAAAAAAATTTGATTGGAGTTCAGGATATAATTTTACATATAAAGAATTTGGTAATAATGATAAAACAAATAATGAACCTTATACTTTAATTATAAATGATAATGGAAATATTATTTTACATGATAAATATGAAAATAAAAAATGGGAAAGTAATTCAGGAAATATTGCAAATCCTCCTTATTATTCTGAAATAACTGATGATGGTATTTTTATTCTTCAAACTGAAAAAGGTTTTCCTATTTGGAATAGTGCAAATAAATTTAAAGATGTTGATCAAATATTAATTCAAGATGTAAAATATGTTTCTCAAAATGGAGAATATTATGCTACTGTTAAAAATGATGGTAGAATTATTACTAATTATGCAAAATATAAATTAGAAGGATATTTAAGTGAAGTTTATGATTATAATTCTAAAATTAAAAATAAATATCCTCCTTTTTATGTTATTAAAAAAAAAAATACTTCTCTTATTCAAGTTATTGATTCTAAAAATCAAGTATTTTATGAAGCTGGTCCTTTTTATTGTGGAGATTGTACTATAATTTGTAGTAATAAAGGAAGTCTTGAACTTATTGATTCAAAAGGTAAAGTTTATTGGACTAATAGAAAAATATAAAATAAAGAATTTGAAATATTTTTCTTAAAAAAATTAATTTTTTCATAATTTAATTAAATTATTATATCTTCCTGAAGCAATAGTTCCATCATTTAATTAACATATGAACATATACCTTTATGTGTTTTTTTCTTTCCAATATTTTTAATTAAATTTTTTATTTTTATTTTTATATTTAAACAATTATTTTCATTATCATCAATAATAGAACATAAAATTAATGCATCTAAACATTTAATAATAGAAAAAATTGATTTAGGTTAAATAATATTTTTAATAATTTGATGAATAGAAATTTTAATTAAATAAAATCCTTTAAAATTTGAACTTCAATATATAATAAATATTCTTTTAATAAATACATTCTTTGTGATGTCCATTCAGTTTCAATTTATTTTAATATTTTTATAATTATTTAAATTTCAAAATTTTAAAATTTTATCAGAAGTTGATGAATTTAAAAATTCATTTCTATTCAATTCTTTAAATTTATCAATTATTAGTATATAATAATATTTTTAAATCACCTTACTAAATCAAAGGTTAATTTATTTTTTTCTTTTTTTGGTATTTTCATAAATATTTTTTATTACTTTTTATTTAAATTATATTGTATTAAAGACAATATGAAAAATCATTTAGACTGAAAAAAATAGTTTCATTATATTTTTATATATAATTCATAAAATCATTATTACTATCATTATTTTTTTTCCTAACATTTTTAAATATATTGAGAATTAGTTTCTTTTTTCTATAAATTTATTTATTATTTTTTGATTTTGAAAAATGAAAATTGATTTTTTCTATTCTTTCCCTTTTTCCAAAATCTTAAGATTTGTTTAATTAAAAAGAAATAATAAAATTGGTATTTAATACTTAAATTTATAAAAAATCCAAAAAAAATTTTGTAACATTAATTATATATATGAAAAAAATATATACTTGATTTTTATAATTACAATAATTAAAAAAGTAATGTATATAGTGTTTTTGGAATTAATTATTAGACTAAATCATTTTAAAAAGGAAAATTGGAAAGAAAAGGTAGTTTTTGTTATATTAAATAAATTTTGAATTGAATAAAAAATTATTTTTTAAATTTTATTTAATTTATTCAAATATTTTATATCATTCAAAAATTAAGATAAAAGTAATTTCGATTTGATGATTTAAAAAAATAATTCTAAATAGTATTATTTAAAAACCAAAAAGATAAGATTTCTCGTTTTTAGAAATTTTTTTTGCTAAACTAATAAAGTTTTTATAATTCATTTGATAAAAAGTATAAGCAAAATTTTTATCAACAGGTCTAGAAGCAAAACCAAGATAAATATTATTATTATGAAAAGAAATACTTTCTAATTCTCCTCTATTTTCCATATATAATTGTCCTACTAATTTTCCAAAATTTTTAGAGGGAATTCCATTTTCAAATTTAGCATTATAAATAAAAATCATATTTGAAAGTTTACGATAAAAAGTGTACATTTGATATTTACAAATACCTAATTCAGAGGTAGTCATAAAAACATAACCATCATAATATTCTAAATCTTGAGAAGTATGAAAGAAATTAATATCAAATTGATATAATATTGAATTAAATTGATTATTAATAAAAATAATTTTTTGTCCACTATATCCAACATAAAAATCATTTTTATAATCATATCCAATAGCAGAAATTCTTGGAAATGAATTAACTTCAATTGTTTTATCATGTTTAAATGTTTTTGCATCATATTGATATATATATTTATATTCATCTGGACCAACAATATAAAATTTATTTGTTTTATTATTAAATGTCATTCCATTTCCATGTCCAGTTGTTCCATATAATGTTTTATAATGTTTTTTAAAATTATTTGCATAATATGAATATAATATTCCATGTTTTCTATCATTATTATTACTTGAATGAAATACTAATTTATCTTTTGTAAATGTAAATCCTTGTAATTGTTTATATATTAATTTTTGATCACCGTATTTTTTATTTTCAAATGGATATTTTATTGCTTTAGATATTTGTTTTATTATAGGATTTATATTTACTGCTTTTTTCATTGGATTCAATCTACTTTTTAATATATTTATTACTGGTCTTATTCCTCTTTTTTCATTTTTATTTATATAAGTTTTAACACCATTTTCATTTATAATATAAGCATCATCATTACTATAATTATTTAATATCCAAAAACCTTTTTCATTTAGTTCAATTCCATTATTAATATAACGTGAATTCATAAAATAATTTCCTATTTTTTGTTTTGGTTTTAATTTAGTACTTGAAGTTGATTTTTCATATCCTAATATATCATTTATTAATTCTTCATCAATTATTGATATTTCTACATCTTTCCAATTTGAAGTTAAAGATTTAAGAACTTCTTTATAATCTAAAAATGTACTTGTTCCAATATTATGATCTAACATTACTTTTATTTTACTTTTATCACTTTTATCATTTTTTTCTAAATTTACAAATCTATAACATGTTGTTTTTTGATTAAATGGAGTCCAATAATTTTTTTCATCACATTTATTAGAAGTTACTGGATCAAAAAAAAACATTTGATCTAATTTATATATTGGATGAGATTCACTTGATATTAATAAAGAAAAAAGAAAAAGTAATAAATTTTTTTTTAATGACATTTATAAGATATAATTAAGATATAATTAATTTATAATATATTTTAGAATAATATTAAAATTTTTCCAAAGTTAATATTTAAATTATTTTAAATCTAATAAATTATTTTTAATTTATAAAGAATGTAATCTTTCCATAATTTAATTGAATACCATTTCCTAATCCTACAGAAGCAATAGTTCCATCATTTAATTTAAAACTTGAGTAAATATTATAAAAATAATTATTTCTTTAGTTTCAATAATTTTAATTAAATTTTTATTTTTATTTTATATTTAAACAATTATTTTCATTATCATCAATAATAGAACATAAAATTAATCCATCTAAATATTTAATAATAAAAAAAAATGATTTAGGTTAAATAATATTTTTAATAATTTGATGAATAGAAATTTTAATTAAATAAAATCATTTAAAATTTGAACTTCAATACATAATAAATCATCTTTTAATAAACTCATTCTTTGTGATGTTCATTCAGTTTCAATATTATTTAAAGTTATAATATTTTTATCATTATTTAAATTTCAAATTTTTAAAGTTGATGAATTTTTATTTAATTTAAAATATTATACATTGAATTATAATTTCCGAAACCAATATTTATTATACAATTAAATTTATTTTTCATTATTTAATTTCCCTATTTTCATTGTATTATCGCAAGATACAGAAATTAATTTAGTTTCATTTATTTCAATTATTTTATAAATATAATTCGTATGTTTGTTTAATATTTGTTCAATTCCATATTTATCTTCATCAATTAATTTAATTATTTTCATTGTTTTATCATCTAGAACATGTTATTTTTTTCTATCTTTTAATTGAGTTAATGAAGAAATTCTTTTAGAATGTTCTTTAATATTTAATTGAAATTCATTAGAATCTTTTTTATATATATTATTTGTTGATTATTTTTAATAATTAAATATAGATAAATCAATTAATTCATGATTATATTCACAAAAATAATCATTTTGATTAATAATTTCTTTCTCTAAATTAATATTGATTCTATTGTATATTTTTACCTAATAATTATTTCCATTTATTTTTTAAAAATATAAATAAAAAATCTTTTTCATTTAAAAATAATTTTCAAATTAATAATAAAAAAACTATTTATTTCAAACCAGAGGTCATAGCAATGAAAATAGAGCTATATAAAATACCATTATAATGAAGACCATCTTTAGTAAAAGAAGAAGTAATAGTAATGGATTTTCTAGGAAGATTAATTTCAATAGGATTATCTTTACGTAAAATACTTTTATA
Source organism: Isotricha sp. YL-2021b (assembly GCA_023805745.1). Taxonomy (NCBI): domain Eukaryota; phylum Ciliophora; class Litostomatea; order Vestibuliferida; family Isotrichidae; genus Isotricha; species Isotricha sp. YL-2021b. The sequence continues at coordinate 32,304 of JAJJKW010000228.1, read as the reverse complement.
TTTTAAATTAGAAGGACCATTCTTAGTGATTTTTTGTTTTAATTCACTATTAAAAGCTTTAACTTTAGAATTTTGAACTTTATATATTTTAATAGATTCAACAACACCAGAAACAGAAATAGCATAAAATTTTAAATGTTTATATTTGGTAGCAATATCTTTATAATAATTATAAGTTCCTGTACTATCAAGAAAATTAATTCCAAGCCATAATAAAACAATAGTTCCATTTTTTGCAGAACCAAGAATATTTTTTACTCCTAAATTAACATCAGAACCTTCTTTTATAAATGTATGATGTGAAGCACTTACTTCTGCTATTACTTTTATATTAAATCCTTTAAATGGTTTTGGTTTTTGAGTTATTATATTTGGTGTTTTTGATGATGGTTTTGTATATTGAATATTCATTACTTGAGTTGCCATTCCACATATTCTTGAATCTCCTATTAAAACTAAATCTTTTGATATTATAAAAGATAGTAAGGAAAGAAATATTATTTTTGGAATTGACATTATTATATTTTTTTTGATTTTTAGATTATGTTATATAGTTTTTTTTTTTTTGTTTTATTATATTTTTTTTTTTTGGATTGATTTTTTTGGGGGTTATTTTTATTTTTTATTTTTTTTTTTAAAATAATTGGATTAATTAATTGAATTGTTTTTAATTAAAAATTCATATAGATTTAATTTTAAAAATTCTTATTTTTAAATATATTAATATAATCTTTATTTTTTTGATTTTTTCAAACATTCTATTTTTTCCTTCAATCAATCTAAAACACAACATTAAAAATAATTTAAAATTAAATATTTTATTTTTGAAATGAAAAAATTTTCAACATTTAGAAAATAATAATAGAAAAGAAATGGAATCAATTTGTGATAAATCTAGAAAGAATTAAAACCTGTAAAAATCTAATTTGAAATGAATTTAAGAACAAAACCTTTCAAAAACAATTAAATCAATTGTTATCATCAAATAAAAGTAATACAAATACATAATAAAAGTAAATATATTGTATAAATATTAAATTTTGAGAAGATTTAAAAAAATATTTTTTATTCCAAATAAAAATTAACATCCATATTATAAAGTCATTTTTAATTATTTTTTAAATTATTAAAAAAAAATTATTAAGTAAATTTCATTTATTATTAGTATAAAAAAAACTAATCTTAAGACAATTAGCTTATCTTTCATATACATTTTTATTTAGAGAATCAATTAAATAAGAATAATAAAATTTTCTATTATTTTGAGTATTTCAGAATCATAAAAATTGCTTTTTGAATAAAAAAACTAAAAACAAATATTTTTCTTAATATTTCATTAACTTTTTCTTTTTTAACATCTAAAAAAAAAAATATAAAAAAAAAATAAAAATATTTGATTTTGAATAATAAGAATAATACTTATTTAAAAAAATAACAAATTTATAACACCAAATCAAAAATTAATACTTTTAAAAATAAAAAATATTATAACTTTTATAATATTATATATATCAAAAATCATATTATTTTTTCCCAAACATTTTCATTAAATTATTATTTCCATTAGGATTTAATAAATTATCATCTCTTTGATGCATTCCACAAGCTTTTAAACTATCAAAATATTTTCTTGCTTGTCTCATTTGTTTATTTAATTCAGGTAATATATTATCTTCACCAATTAAAGCAGAAAGAACAACATTTTTTTCAACTTTAAATCTTTGATAATAATCATTTCTTAAATATTCTTCAAAAATTCTATCCATTTCTTTTTTTCTTAATTTATGTTGAATTTTTTTAATTTCATTTCTTCTACTATTTAAACTTAAATATTTAATTAATTTTTCCATTTGAGAAGGAGAAATATGAACTTCAGAATTTTTAATAATTTCTTGAACATCTTTTAATTTTAAAACAGGAGGAATTAAATTAAAATTAGATAAATTAATAATTTTAGAATTATAATTTTCTCCATTTTGATCTCTTCTCATTTTATATTGTAAATAATTATCATATTGTAATTTATCTTCATTTTCAGTGAAAATAGTATTTAGATTTTTTTGATGAGTATAATTAGAAAAACCATTTTCATTAAGTTCATTTTTAGTTTCTTCAATTTGATCATTTAATTTATGTAATTCAATTCCAATTTTTGCTTGTTTAAAAATAAATCTAATTCCCATTTCATCAATAAAATCAGGTAAATAACTCATAATAATTTCTTTTCCTAAACTATAAATTTCTCTTATAATCCAAGCAAGACCTTCTGAACGAGTATCTTTTCCTTCTTTTAATATTTTTAAATAATGTGTATATAATTCATCTACTTTTAAAGTTTTTTGTTTTCTTAATTTTTCTATTTTAATATTTTGTTCTTTCATTTCTAATATTATTTCTTTTTTTTTATTCTGTTTTGAAGGTAATTTATTTTTATATTCTTTTACTTTTTTACTTCTTGATTGAGATGCTCTTAAAAATAATAATTCTAATTGTTGAGCTCCGAAATTTTTTTGTGTTTTTATCATATTTGATGCTTTTTTTTTTGGACCTATAAATTCTTCATTTTTTATTTCATTATTATTACTTATTGTATTTAATTTTTCATTTGTATTTATAATATTAACTGCAGAACCTCCTAATTTTCTTGTATTTTTTTTCATTAATTTTAAATTTTCTTTATTTATTTGAATTTCTTTTAATAAATCATTTCTTTCTTTTTCTATCATTGTAAATCTTGAAACATCTGTTAACATATTTATATCTAATTCTATATCATTTATTTCAGAATCTATTTTAATTAATTCTTCTGCTTTTTCTTCTCTTATTAATTTACAATTTTGTATTTGTTTATTATATTTTGATATTTCATTTTTTAAATTATTTTCATATTCTATATTTTCAAGTCTTTTATATAATATTTTTTCAGCATGTTCTTGTTTTGAAGATTTTGATAATATATTCATTATTCCTGGTAAAAATTTTTTCACTCTATCTATTGAATGATGTAATTTTATCATATCAACTCCTTCTGATTTTTTCACTTGAATTGTTTTTTCATTTTTTTTTTTCATTTCTGGACTATATAAATTTAATTTTAAAACTTCTTCTCTTCCTGGATTATAAAATTTCTTCCAATTATTATAAACACTTTTACTTTCTGTTTCTTCTTCATTTTGATAAAAAGACATTTTTTTTAATTAATTTATAATTACTACTTTTAGGCTATTTTAAGATATAAAAGAATAATTCTTAAGAAATAAACTAATTTTAATTTAATAAATTAACTAAATTTTTTTTTTTTTATAAATTTATTTTTAAAAATATTTTGATGGATCTTACTTCAGAAAATTTAGAAAAAATAAATTCATTATTAGAAGATAATTTATTTATTAATGGAAAACAACCAAGTTCAAAAGATGCAGAATTTTTTCATTTAATAAAACATAACTTTAAATTGGATAAAGGATTATATCCAAATATATTTGCTTGGCTTCAATTTATGACATTATTTGAAAATAAAGTTATTGAATCATGGATATTAAAAGATAAAGAAAAAAATAAAAATATTTATAAAAAAGAAGATGAAGAAAAAGATGATAATTTTAATTTAATTTTATCTAAAATAGAAAAAACAAAAAAAAAGAATTATAAAAATAATTATTCTTTTATTTTATTAGAAATTAAAGTTTGGGATTCAGAACAAGATTTAGATGCTTTAGCACATAAAATTCAAGAAATTGAAAAAGAAGGTTTATATTGGAAAAAAGAATATAAATTAAAAGATATTGAATATGGTATTCAAAAAATATTAATGGGATTAATAGTAAATGATAATGAAATTTCTATTAATGAATTAATTGATGAAATTCAATCATGGGAAGATGAAATTCAATCAGTTGAAATGCTATCATTTAATAAATTATAAATGAAAAAAGAAAAAAAATGATAAAATGATAAAAAAAATAATTTATCAAATTAAAAACTTTTTTTTTTATTTAAAAAATAATAAATCAAAAATAATATTATGAAATTTAATTTTAAAATTGATATTAAATTATGCTATAAAATTAAAAAGAAAAAAAATAAAAAATAATTTATTTAAAAATGGGAAATATCCAAGTTATAGAAGGTCATGGAAAACAAGCAAATGAATTATATTCTAATTTAAAATCATTTAATATTCATTTTGCAATTCGATGTGGAACTTGTCCTGTTGTTCCAAAAATAATGTATCAAATACAAAATAATAAAACAAAAATAGAAACACTTTGTGGACAAGGACATGATAAAATAAATTCAATTTCTAAATTTAATGAAGAACAAAATGATTTATTATTAATGTTAAAATGCAAAAATTGTAATTATGATACAATAGATGTTAATAATATATTTTATTATTGTCCAATTTGTAATGAATTATATTGTTTTAATTGTAAAAATGAACATATTCATTTTTTAGAATTAATTTCTTTAAATTATTTTGATTCTACTTGTATTGAACATAATAAACAATTTAAATATATTTGTCTTGATTGTAAATGTAGTTGTTGTATTGATTGTAAAGATGATTATCATCTTGATCATATTTTATCAAGAATTAAAAATCAAAAAATAAATCCTAAAATTATTGAAGAACTTGAAGAAAAAATTGAAAAAATGAAAACAGATTTAAATAATAATAAATCTTATATTGATTGTAAAATTAGTGAATTACAAAAACAAATTGTTGAAATTCATGATAAATTTGAAATTTATAGTAAAGAAATAAAAGAAGAAATTGCTTTATTTAAAAATATTATTGAAACTTATAAAAATAAAGAAAAAGAAGATGATTTAAATTATGAAATAATAGTTAATGTGAAAATTTATTAAATTTTGAGCCAATAAAATTTAATACAGAAACTTTAAAAACAATAGAACAAAAATATGAAAATAAAGAAACTTTTGAAGATTATATTCCAAAACATTTAAGTGAAAAGAGAATGGAAGAATATAAAGATTCAAAAGTATTACAATTAGAAAAATCAAATGCATTTAATTTTGAATCTCAATTTGTATATTATGCTTTAATGTTAAGAGATGATAAATTAGCAATTTCAATAGATAAAGAAATAAGAATATATGAAACAGAATCATATTCACTTCAAATAATAATAAATGATTTAAATACTATATTTACATTTTTAACAGAATTAAAAGATGGAAGATTAGTGTGTTTATCTCAAAATTTTTTTGCAATTATTAAATTTAATTCTCCAAAATCACATCAAGTAGAACAAATAATAAAAGATGTTTATGTTTCATATCTTTTTGAATTAAGTGATAATTCATTATTTGCTTGTTTAAAAGATAGTATTCATATATATAGAAAATCAAAAGAATCAGAAAATCAATTTGAAGATTCTTTACAAACATTTGATAAAAAACAAAACATAATTTATGCAATTCAAGTTAAAGAAAAAGAAATTGCTTGTATTTCTCATTCAAAAAGATCTTTATTTTTTTGGAATTTAGAAGAAGATTCTATAATAGATGTTATTAAAAATATTATTATATTTTATACTAAAAATTATTGTAATACAATGAGTTTAGTTAATAATAATATTTTAGCTGTTTGTGGAGGAGATTGTTGTGGTTTAATTTTAATTGATATTTTTTCTTATCAAATTATTAAAAGTATTCCTTCTCATGATAATATTATGAGTATTCAAAAAATTAGAGATAATGTTTTTATTACTTTTGAAGCTGTTAATATTTCTCCAACTATTGATAATTATAAAAGTTTTATTAGAGAATTTAATGTTGATAAAAGTGGTCTTATTTGGAATTGTGTTAATGTTAAAGAAAATGTTATTAAAGGACAAACTACTTCTATTGTTAAAATGAAAGATGATAAATTAGCTATAAGTTTAATTGATGGAACTTTAATATTTTTAAATTAAAAAGAAGGTGTAAAATTAATATTAATTTTTAAAAATTATTCATTCCAAATGAATATTAAAATTCTTTTAAGTTATTTTTCATAGAAAAATATTTTTTTTTATTATTTATTATATTTTTTTTTCATTGGATTTAAAAAATTAATGTAATGTAATTATAATAATTTATTAAAATAAATTTTTATAAAAAAAATGAAACAATTGATTATATTAATTATCTATTTCTTCAAACAAATTTATAATGATATTATTTCTCATTCAATAACTCCCAGAATAATAGATTCTGGAAGTCAAATTCAAATGGCTGAATATTCAAAAGGATATATGTTAATATTTCTTAAGAATGGCATAATTAATAAATATGTTTATGATTCATCTGGTATTTTATTAAATACATCAGTATGTGAAAAATCATATAAATGGATTTCTGTATTTAAAAGTATAAATAAATTAAATAATTTTGTAATTTCAAATAATCCTCCAATTTATTTTACTGATGAAAATAATGAATGTAATTATTTAACCAGAGGAATATTTACTGATTATGGATTAAGAATAGGATATTTTTCAAATGGATATTATACAATAGCAATAAGAGATAATGGACAAACTAAATTATCCCATTATTCTGATAAAAACAGTTTTTCTAAAAGTTACACACCTGCTGAACAAGACCTTAAAATAGATAATGAAATATTAGAAATTATAGGTTCAAGTGATAATATTCTTCTTCTATTTCATACTCCTAATTATAATGGTGGATGTTTAAATATTAAATTAATTAATACATATTTTTGGAATATAACTAATAAAGAAATAACTAGTATTAAAAAACCAACAAATATTAAATTATTATTTTTAAATAAAGGTAATGATTATGATTTAATAATGTATTGTTTTACAACTGAAAATAGTAATAATTTATATTGTTCATGTGGTTATTTAAAAAGTGGCCCTTCTTTTGAAACACAAAATGAATATAAAATTTTAGAAAATTGTAAAAATAATAAAAATGAAGGATTTATTGCTTCTTCAATTATGAGTGGATATAATAAAATTGCTCTAATTTGTAAAGGAAAAAATGGTAATCACTTTTATTTTACTGATATGAAATTCGAACAATCAGATAATATTTTTAGCGCAGGGGAAATATATAATCTTGAATTTACAAAAGATGTTTATTTTCCTTATTTTGCTAATTTTTTAAGTAATAATGCTATTTTTTATCAATATGATAATAATGCTTGTGTAACTTATTTATATTCTTATAGATGTAGAAGTGCTACTTTAACAACAACTTCTGGCTCTTCTACTTTACAATCTTTTTCTTTTGATGAATATATCGATGTAGGAATTTTAGAAACTAGAGTAAAGAGTTTTAAAATAATTGGAATAGGATTAGGAATTTCTTTAAAAAAAGATTCAAATGAAATTACAGGTAGTACAGAAAATGCATATCTTATTTCTGATATTTTTGAAATAATAATTATAGATCAAAACCAATATCTCAGTATTCAATATTATCTTACTGAAAAAGAAAGTGAAACATGTACAATAAATATAAATCTTATATTAACATGTAATGAAGGTTGTAAATGTAATAATAATAATGAATGTATTGAATGCGAGCATTCCAATGAAAATGATGAAAATAATTATTATAAAAAAGAAAATGAAAATCCTGTTGTATGTTATAAAGCTACTACTGAAATAGAAGGTTATTATCTTAATAAAAATGAAGGACATGAACAATTTGAACAATGCTTTGATTCTTGTAAAACATGTAATGAAAAAGGAACTAAAGGAAATAATTTATGTGAAAGTTGTAAAGATAATTATTATCCTGTTGAGGATGATCATAAAATAAATGAATGTTGGAATAATGAAATTAAAGAAGATAATTATTTTTATAAAGAAAGTAAATATTATAAATGTGATATAAAATGTGAAACTTGTAATATAAGTACTGATAATTGTACATCTTGTAATAATGATGAAAATTATTATAAAGTAGAAAATGAAACTTCTTTAATTAATTGTCAATTAAAAACAGATAACCATTATATATTTGATAATACTAATAATAAATTATATCAATGTGAGCAATCATGTGAAACATGTGAAACAACATCATCTAATTGTTTAAAATGTAATACTGATTATTATCCTAAAATAAATACATTATCTCCTTGTTATAATACTGTTCCTGAAAAATATTATTTAGATGATAATTATTATAAACCATGTTATGAAACATGTAAAACATGTTTAGAAGAAGGAACTTCAGATAATAATAATTGTGATAGTTGTGAAGAAGGATATATATTTTCAACTACAAATCCTAAAAATTGTATTTTAAATTGTGATAATTATTATTATATTGATTCATCAAATAATTATAATTGTTATAATGAAAATGAATGTCCTGAATCTTATCCTTTCTTAGCAGGAAATCAATGTGTAAATTCTTGTCAAGATGATGATAAATGTAATTTATGTAAAACAAAAATTTTATATGAATATAATGGAAAATGTGTTGAAGAATGTCCAAATGAATATGAAATAAGTTCAAATGGAAAAAAATGTGAAAAAAAAATAGATGATAGTAAATGTAATTTTAAGACATCAATAATAGAAACTCCAGTAGAAGAATTAAATAATAATATTGATACATATGCTTATAATTATGCTATTGAAAATTATTTAACAAAAAATAGTGTAAGTATAATAAATAATATTGATTCATTATATTCAATACAAATATTTAAAAATGAAGAATGCTTATATGAAGATTCTTCAATATCAAAAATAGATTTAGGATCATGTCCAAATATATTAAAATCAAAATTAAATTTAGAAGAAATAATAATATTAAAAGCAGATATTATAAAAATACAAAATAATCAACAAAATACAATAATAACATATGCATTTTATTCTTCTTCAGGAGAAAGATTAAATTCAAATTTATGTTCAGAAGAAAAAATAACAGTAAAAATACCTTTAACAGAAGAAAATGGAGGTAATATAGAATTAGCAAAAGAAATGGCAAGTCAAGGAATTGATATATATAATATTAATGATCCTTTTTTTAATGATATATGTTATCCTTTTGCAGATAATGGAAAAGATATTTCTTTAAATGAAAGAGTTGAAAATTATTATCAAAATGTAAGTTTATGTGAAAATGATTGTGAATATAAAGGAACAAATTTTGATAATGGAAATGGAGAAGTTAGTTGTGAATGTAATATTAAAAGTAGTTTTTTAGATCAATTTGATAATGAAATTACTGGAGAAATTTTTGAATTAATTTCTTCTGCTCAATTTAAACTTTTTAAATGTTATAAAAATGTATTTAATAAAAAGTATATTAAAAATAATTTTGGTTTATGGATTTTTTTCTCTCTTGGTATTATTCAATTAATTATAATTATATTATATATGAAATTTGGGTTAATAAAAATTAATAGTTATTTAATGAGAAGAATTAAAACTAATTGTCCTCCTGAAGAAGAAGAAAATAAAATTAATGAAGAACATAAAGAAGGAAATCCTCCAAAAAATAATCAAAATTATAGTCCTGAACAAGATTTTGTAATATATGATTTAGGAGATAATTCAAAAAGAAATAATAATGAAACTAATTTTGAAACTTCCCAAAATTATATGAATAATTATTTAACTAATAATTATAATTATAATAATAATTATAATAGTACTTCTAATCCAAATCAATATATAATGAATTCTGAAATTAAGACTTTAAAAAAATTTAATACAAAGAAAAGAAATAATTTAAGTTTTAATGAAAATAATCCAATTTCAACTTCTGAAACAAGAAGAGAAATAATAAGTAAAAGAGAAAAACCAATTATAAATAATGATATAAATTTTAGTTTACCTAGTGAAAAAAAATATAAAAAAGAAAAACAAAAAGTAAATGATATTACAGTTTTTAAAAAAAATCCAGAAATTTTACCAAAACTTCAAAGACAAAATACAATAGTTATAGATGAAAAAGAAGGAAATAAAAAAAAAATAATAAAAAAATACACTAAAAGAATTTTAATAGATAAAAATAATGATGATAATTTTACTTTTGATGATGATGAATTAAATGGAATGAGTGTAGAAGATGCAAGAGAATTTGATAAAAGAACTTTTTGTGAATTTTTATGGCAACAATTAGTAGATAAACAAGATATATTAAATTTAATTTTTGATGATGATCCATATCAAAATATTCATATAAGATGGTTAGTATTTATTTTTGAAATTGAATTATATTTTTTTGTAAGTGCTTTATTTTATATGGAAAGTTTAATAGCAACAAATATTCATAAACCAAAAAGTAATTCAATAATAGAAATTATAATTAATGAAATTGAAAGATTAATTTATTCTGAAATTGTTAGTATTATTGTTGAAATGTTAACAAAATGTTTAATTGAACCAACAAAAAGATTAAAATTATTAAATGATACTGAAAAATATCAAGAAAGATATATTGAACAAGTTTCTAATATAACTAAAGATTTTAAATTAATGCATATTTCTTTTATTGTTTTTGATAGTATTTTATTTTTTGTTTTTTGGTATTATGTTTCTGCTTTTAGTGCTGTTATGATTGAAACAAAAAAAAATTGGATTGAAGGTTGTTTAATTACTTTTTCTATTATTCAATTTTTCTCATTTTTACTTTGTTTTCTTTCTACTAGTTTAAGATATATTGGTTTAAGTTGTAATTGTCTTGGTTTTTTATATGGAATTGGACAATTCCTTATTTAGTTATTATATATTTTAATTAAATTTTATTTTTGTTATTATAAATTTTTTGAAAAAAAAGTTTAAATTATTATTTATCTATATTTGATGATTTAATAATAATTTATTATTTTAAAAAACAATTTTATTTTCTTAATATTTTTCTTATTCAATTTAATGAGTTTAAAAAATAAATTATACACTAAAAAAAATAATTTATTCTTTAAAAGTTAATCTATCATTAAATTCATCATAAAGAAAAGATCCTTGTTTCTTAGCAATAATTCTAGCTTTTTCTACAAAAGTTTTATAATTCATACCATAAAATGTATAAGCATTAATTTCATCAATTTTTCTTGTAGCAAATCCAAGAAACATTTGATTTTGAAAAAAAGAAATTCCTTCTAATTCTCCTTTTTTTCCTATAAATAATCTTCCAACATTTCTTCCAAAATCTTTACTAGGTTTTCCATTAATAATCTTAGCATTATAAATATATATTAAATTAGTTCCTTTAGGATAAAAACTATAACTTTGGTATTTATTTGGTGCTCCTAATTCAGAAGTTGTCATATAAATATATCCATCTTTATATTCTAAATCTTGTGCAGTTTCAAAAAATCCAATATCAAATTGATATTTTTTTTTAAAATTTTTAGTATTTGTAAAAAATATTTTTTGAGGTGAATATCCAATATATAAATCATTAATATAATCATAACCAATACTTCTAAATTTTGGAATTATTTTATTTACATTATATGTTGCATCATGTTTAAATGTTTTTGCATCATATTGATATAATTTATTATATTCATCAGGACCACAAATTAAAAATTTATTTGTTTTATTATTATATGTCATTCCATTTCCATGTCCAGTTGTTCCATATTGAATTCTATAAATATTTTTAAAATCTGGTGATTTATATGAATATAATATTCCATGTTTTCTATCATCATTATTACTTGAATGAAATATTAATTTATCTTTTGTAAATGTAAATCCTTGTAATTGTTTATATATTAATTTTTTATCACCATATTCTTTCTTTTCAAATGGATATTTATATATTTTTGATAATTCTTCCATTAATCCTGTTATTTCTACTTCTTTTGTTATTATATTTATTTGAGATTTTAATATTTTTATTACTGGTCTAATTCCTCTAAATTGTGTTTTTTCTACAATTTGATTTTGGCCATCTTTATTAATAGTAAAAACATATTGTTTATTATAATAAGTAGAAGTCCAATATCCATATTCATTTTTTTCAATTTCATTATTTATATAATATGAATTCATATAATAATATCCTAAATAATGATATGGTCTTATTTTTTTATTTGATAAATTTGGTTTTTTTGTATAATTCATTATTCCAAATATTGTCTCTTCATCAATTATTCTTGGTTTACCATTAAATCTTTTCCAATTTGAAGTTAATTTTTCAAGTTTTTTAGAATAATTTATATATTGAGTATATCCAATATTATGATCTAACATTATTTCAATTGAATCTTTTTGTTCATTATCATTTTTTTCTATATTTACAAATCTATAACATGTTGTTTTTTGATTAAATGGAGTCCAATAATTACTTTCATCACATTTATTTGAAGTTACTGGATCAAAATAAAATAATGTATTTAATTTAAATACTGGATGAGATTGAATAACAATAAATAATATTAGGAAAAATATATTTTTTTGTGTTAACATTTAATTTGAAATGATTGCTAAAATATTATAAATATTTTTTACAATTTAATTTATAAATAAATAATAAATAAAGAAAATGAATATCAAAAATGAAATTTTATTCATTAATATTCTATATAATTAAAGTATTTAAAAACCAATTAGATAAGTATCTTTATTTTTTGAAACTTTTTTAGCTACATTCATAAAATTTTTATAATCCATTTCATAAAACATATAAGCAGCATTTTTGTGAGTATGTTGAGTAGCAAAACCAAGATAAATTTTTTTATTATGAAAAGAAATACCTTCTAATTCTCCTAATTTTTCCATATATAATATTCCAACTAATTTTCCAAAATATTTAGAAGGAATTCCATTTTCAAATTTAGCATTATAAATATAAATAAAATAGAAAATTTAGGATAAAAAGAATACATTTGATATTTTCCAATTCCTATTTCAGAAGTTGTCATAAAAATATAACCATCATAATATTCTAAATCTTGAGCACCTTGAAAGAAATTAATATCAAATTGGTATAATATTTTATTAAATTGATTATTAACAATAATAATTTTTTGTCTATTATATCCAATATAAAAATCATTTTTATAATCATATCCAATAGAAATAAATCTTGAAAATGAATTAACTTCAATTGTTTTATCATGTTTAAATGTTTTTGCATCATATTGATATATATATTTATATTCATCTGGACCAACAATATAAAATTTATTTGTTTTATTATTAAATGTCATTCCATTTCCATGTCCAGTTGTTCCATATAATGTTTTATAATGTTTTTTAAAATTATTTGCATAATATGAATATAATATTCCATGTTTTCTATCATTATTATTACTTGAATGAAATACTAATTTATCTTTTGTAAATGTAAATCCTTGTAATTGTTTATATATTAATTTTTGATCACCGTATTTTTTATTTTCAAATGGATATTTTATTGCTTTAGATATTTGTTTTATTATAGGATTTATATTTACTGCTTTTTTCATTGGATTCAATCTACTTTTTAATATATTTATTACTGGTCTTATTCCTCTTTTTTCATTTTTATTTATATAAGTTTTAACACCATTTTCATTTATAATATAAGCATCATCATTACTATAATTATTTAATATCCAAAAACCTTTTTCATTTAGTTCAATTCCATTATTAATATAACGTGAATTCATAAAATAATTTCCTATTTTTTGTTTTGGTTTTAATTTAGTACTTGAAGTTGATTTTTCATATCCTAATATATCATTTATTAATTCTTCATCAATTATTGATATTTCTACATCTTTCCAATTTGAAGTTAAAGATTTAAGAACTTCTTTATAATCTAAAAATGTACTTGTTCCAATATTATGATCTAACATTACTTTTATTTTACTTTTATCACTTTTATCATTTTTTTCTAAATTTACAAATCTATAACATGTTGTTTTTTGATTAAATGGAGTCCAATAATTTTTTTCATCACATTTATTAGAAGTTATTGGATCAAAGAAAAACATTTGATCTAATTTATATATTGGAAAAGAATTAATAGTTGATAGAAAATAAAATATAAGGATAAATGATATTTTCTGAAATGACATTTTTAATTGTTAAAATTTTAAGAAATTAAGGATTTTAAAATAAAATAATAATTTTTAATAAGAATAATCCAAAAATATTTATGAATAGGAATAATGATTTATTATAATATACAAAATAAAAAATTAATTACAAAATAAATAGAAAAAAAAAATCTTAATATTATCAGGTTTTAAATCCGCTAAAAATTCTAATTTATTTCCATTAAAAACAAAACAAAAAGTACTACAATAATCACAATGTATATTATTAGAATTATAATTAATTGCTAAAATTTTAAAGCAATATTCAACCATAACAGTAACAGATAATTTATGAGTAACAACAAGATAATAGTATTTTCTCTACAAGTAGAAGAATAAGTTAAAATAGAATTTATAACTTTTTTACATCTTTCCATAATATTTCAATTGGATTTTCAAAATGATTTAAATTAGAACCAAAAATCAAATCTAATAAAATGATAATTTACATTTTTTGTAGGTTTAATTATAAATTGTTCCCATAATTATTTATATTTTTTATCTTGATCTAAATAATATATTATTGATTCTTTTTTATTATTTTTAAATCCTTCTTTAACATTATATTCATCTAAATTTGTTATAAAACATAAATTTTTTAATACTTTATCATTTAATGAATTTACTTCATAAATTCCAGTTATTAATTTCTTGTTGAATGACTACTTAATATATTTATTTCATTTATTTTAATATCTTTAAAATAATTTTCTTTTAATTTTTTCCTATTGAACTTACTTGAGAAATTCCTTTTTGTGTTAATTCTGGATCTTCTTTTGGTAATATTTGTTTTTTTATATTATCTATTCTTCAATTTCATTATTATCTTTTTCCTCGATTATAAGGATTATATGGTATTTTTTCTTTTTTATTTTGATTTTCTATGTTTTTGTTTATTTCCCATAATTAATTAAAAGTAAATAAAATACAATATTTGATTTATATATAAATAGTATTAATTAAATAAATATATTTTGAAAAATATATTAAATTTTATTCACATTGGTTTAAATTTATTTCTTCTAAATTTTCAAAATCACTATATCCACTATATTTACTTTCTGAAAGTTTTTTACTTATAATTTGAGAATTATTTCTAGAAATATTTTTTGAATTTTTCTTACTTAAACTATGAGAATTTCTATTATTACTATTTTGAATATTTTGATAATAATTATAATCAGAATTTTTCTTACTTAAACTTTTTGAATTTGATTTACTTATACTTTTACTTTTATTTTCAAAAAAAATTTCTTCAGGAATATTATTCCTTTTACTTTCTAGTTCAACATTATCTGCTTTTTTAGATAATTTAGAATCTAGTAATTTATTTTCATTAAAAAAACTATTAAAATGAAAAGCTGGTTTTGGAATCATTTTTTTCATTTTTATTAATGGAAGACTCTGATGAATTAAATAATTGTCAGAAACTTCTTTATCTAATTGTTTTAATACATTATCTTTTGTAAATGGAATTGTCTTTGATATTAATTTATTCTCTTCAATTATTTTTTCTATTAATTTTATATCATTTTCTAATTTTAATTTTTCTTTTAATAATCTTTCTTTTTTCTTCTTATTCATTTCTATTTCTTTTTGAAAAATTTTTTTATTTAATTCAAATTCATTTTTCTGAATATTATATTTTTCTTCTAATTCTTTCATACTATTTTTTTTAGAAATTGGTCTTGAATTAATAATATTTTCTAAATTTTTGATTTTAATATCATTAGTTTCTATTAATTCTTTATTTTTAATATTATGTGAATGTAAATTATTAAATTTTTTAGAAATTCTTTCAAAATCATTTTTAAAAATATTATTATCATAAACACTATGAACTGGTGAAGAAGGATTTTGTTTTAATAATAATGGAGGTAAATTATCTGCTTTTGTTAAAATAATTTTATATTTATTATTTAATTCTTCATAATATTCAATATTTGATTTTATTAATAATAATTTTTGTAAAGATAAAATTTTTGAATCTATTGAATCTGAATATAAATTTGATAAATTATTATTTAATTTTAAAAATAGTTTTTTATCTAATTTTTGTTTTTCTGATTCTTCTGGGAGAAATTTTATTATTTTAGAAAATAAATTTAAAAGTTCTTTATTAATTTCAATTATATTTTTTGGAGATTGAATATTTTTTTTTATATTAATTAATTGATTTAAATCTTCACTTAAATTAAAAACATCTAAAATTGGTTTTTCTGAAGAATAAGAAAATGTCTTTTTTGATTGAATTGAATTTGTATTTTTTTCTTTCTTATCAAAATTAATAATATTATTTGGATTTATAAATTCTTTATTTAAATTAATAATATTTAAAGATTTTTGAGTTGAATTTCTTTTTATAGTTAAATTTTTTACAACTTCTTCAGCTTCTTTACTTAAAACTACATTATTATTTGAATTATTTGTTATATTTGATAAAAGTTTAATCGATTTTTCTTCATTATTATTTTCTTCTTTTTTTTCTTCATTATCACCTAATATTCTACTTATTATACTTTCAATTTTGGATGAATCAAGTTCTTTATTATTATTTTTTTCTTCTTCTTTTTCTTTTTTAGAATTATTTTCATTTAATTTTGAACTTGTTTCAAAATCATTATAATATATATAATCAGCTTCAGATGAATTTGTTAATGTTTTTTTTAAAATATTTGTATTTTCTTTAGTTTTTTTCTCATCTATTTCATTTTTTAAACTTGATTTATTATCATTTGTTATATTTTTCTTTTCTTCATTTATAGAATTTTTTTCATTATTTTCTTTTTTATTATTAAACTGTTTTTTTTCATATTTATTATTATTTTCATTTTTAATTTCCAAATTATTTCCATAATTATATAAATTATTTTCATTTTCATTTTTTATTTCATAATTATTTTCATTTTCAATTTCTATTCTTTTTTCTTGGTTATTTATTATATTATTTTCATTTTTTTCTAAAATATTTTCTTTTGATTTTATATTTTCATTTTTTTCATTATTTTCAATATTAATTTTTTCTTTATCTATAATAGAATTATAAATATTATTGTTTCCATTTTTTTCAAAGATTTGTAATTCAATATTTTCACTTTCTTTTTTTTCATTTAATGCTTCATTAATTGTATTCTTCCTAGATTTATTAATTTTTTCTTTATTTATATTAATATTTCCAATTATCAGAGCATTTTCATTTTCATCATTATTCATTATATTATTTATTTTTTCTTCTTTTTGTTCATTATTATCTTCATTAATTATTTCAGAAATTTCATTACTTTTTATTTCTGATACACTTATTTTATCTTCTTCAAGCCAATTAGGCTTATTATTTTTTTTATTTATTTTATCATTTTTACTATTTTCAATTTCATTATATATTTGATTGATTAAAGAACTATGAATAGGAGAATTTGTTTCTATAGAATCTTTTATATTATTAAAGTCTTCATATTCTTCATCATCTTTTTCTTCATTTTCCATTTAATTAAAAATTAATTAAATAAATGAAATTAATTTTTTATTGTTGCATTATAATAAAACATTAAATAATTACAATTTTATTTTAAAAAAATGATTTTTTATATAGTAAAAATTAATTTATGAAAATAATATATATATAAACAAAAATATTTTATATTGTTTCTAAATAATAATAATTATCTTATGTTTTAATTTTTTTTTAATATATTTCACAAACATTAAATTTTTATAAAAATGAAATAAATGTATTATATAAATATTTATCTCAAAGAAAAAATTAATAAATAGAAATTCCAAAATATTTCCCTAGTTTGAAAATGCTTTTGAAAAATTATTCCAAAAAAAAAAATAATAAAATACATTTTTGAAGATATTGAATGGATTTTATATTTAGAAAAAAAAACAATGATTATATTGAATTTTCTTTTATTAATTTAGAAGAACTTATAAAATACATCCATTATTTCTTTATCTTATTTTGAAAACAGCATTTTATTTAAAGATAAATTTTTTTCATATCAAATTCTCAAAGGTTGTATTTTTAATTTTTTTTAAAAATTATTAATTTCTTAAAAATTTATATTGGTTAGAATTTTTATTAGAATAATTTTTTTATTGTTTTTATTTATTTGAATTTTTCATTGAATTTTAATTGTTTATCTATTTATATTAAACAATAATAATCGTTATTATATTCTTTTCTTTTATGTTTTTTTTAATAAATCCAATTTTATAACTTATTTCATATATTTATATCATAAAAAAAATTTCTTTATTATTTAAATCTTATATTTTAAGAATAAATACGCATAATTTTTTTAAGTTTTTTTTATTTTCACAAGTTTTTTCAATTATATTTTATTATTCTCTTTAATATTTCTTTTGTTATATATTAATTATCTAATATATGTATATTTTTATAAAATATTTTCATAATTCATAAAAATTATTCCAATTTTCAAAGAAATGATGAATTTTACATAAAAATTAAAATAATTTATTTAATTTATGAAATATCATCATTTATGTATTTTAATTTTCTCTTCAATTTAAACGTAATTAATTTTAAATATAATAAGAAATTAATGAATTATTTTATTTTTATACTTTATTTATTTCTTTTTTCTTCTTTTCCAATCAATGATAAAATTATAAATTTTAAAATTATAATTCTTTTTGAATAGATTTTATATTTGAATTAATATATTTTTAATAATTAATAAATAATTAAATTTCTCTTAATACATTTCAGAATTTTCATTTTCTTTTTTATAAGGAATATTATGATTATTACAATATTCATAATAAAATTCATCAAATAAAAGAGGCCAAGAATCGTCTACAAGATAATCTCTAGGAAAAGAATCTTTAAATTGTAGAATAAATTCTAAAAAGCATTTCCATTGATCTTTATTTAATCCTAATTCATTTTTTTTTTTTAAAAAAGAGATGAATTCTATCACTAAAGGAATGTTTGGGAATAATTTATTAAAATAAATTTCAATTGTGTTATAAGCAATTTCCTTTTTATAAACATTTAAATCAAAAAGATAAATATAAAATTCTTTAAATTCTTTTGAATTTATATCCTTTTCCCAACAATTTATATTAATTTTTTTTATTGATGAAACTTTAAAATAATTTAATCCAGTTTTATATTCTTCAAAAGTTATACCTTCAATTTTTTTCACATTACATTTAAATAAAAAATAAGGTAAAAACATATGTGTATATATATCAATATTTAAAACACTTCCAATTTTTTCAAAACCATCTTCATTAAGTAATTTTTTGTTTTGATCAAAAAATAATTCAAAATCAGTTTCATCTAATATATATTTTTTTTGTATTTGAATATTATTATTATCTGTATTTTTCTTTTCTCTTTCGATACTTTTATTTTCATTTTTATCTTCATTTTTTTCTATATTATTTCCTGTTCTTTCTGTATTATTTATATTATTATTTTCTTTTTGATTAAATGAATTTGTTATTTGATTTTGATTATCATTTACATTTTGATTTTTATTATTATTATGATATAGATTTTGATTATGATTATTATTTTGTTTATGTTTATGATTATGATTATTATTTTGATTTTGATTATCATTATCATTTTGATTTTGATTTTTTTTCTCATTACAACTTTGGCATACACTACCCATTTTATTTAATTTTATATATTTAATTATTTTACAAATTAATCCTATTTATCGAAATATGAAATAATAAAAATAAATTAAAAAATTTATAAAATATATAATATTTTTTTTTGTCATTTTATTTATTTTATTTTTATTTAAATTTAAATATTTCTCAAATATTTTTGTTTTAGAAAACCTAAAAACTCAAATAATTATTATTTTTATTCATTATTTTTTTCAGATAATAAATTTTATATTTATTGTTTTCTTTTAAAGGTTCAAATTCTTCATCATCATCTTCAAATTTTTTATTATCTTTGATTTTATAAATAAAACAAATAATCATTTGAAATAAACAAATCAAATTCCAAAAAAATTTACTATTTGAATACTTATTTTTTTAATAACTAAAGCCTAAATAAAACAAATAATAGTATTCAATAATCCAGTAACAGAAGGTCATATTGGAAGATAATTATAATTTCCAGGTTTAAATACTAAATAAATATTTTATCCTGGACCTAAATACATAATAAAATTCACAATCATTGTAATATAATCAATATCTTCTTTATTAGTAATAACAAATAAACAAATTATTGATATTAATATAGTGATTATTATTATAATTTCAATTATACCAATTGTTTTTAATATTTGCTCTTTTGTAAAAAAATAAAAATATAACATAAGACATATAAAAAATTCAAATTGTATTATTTAATGTTATAAAAGTATCTTTTATTCTTATTCCATATATGTCCCAAAGAAAACAATTTAAATTATTTACAATTGTTAATATTATTGGACTTTTATCAAAAATGATTTCTTTTTCATTGACTTTTAGAATAGATGAGCTTATAAAAAATAATAATCCACAAACAAATGAAAGCCATCCCACATTTAATGTTAAAGGTTCACTTACTATTATTTGAAATTTAATATTATAGATTAAAATAAATAGTCTTTAAAAAAAAATATTACTAGTTATTCTTAAATAATAAATATTTATTGAAAAAATAAGAAATCTAAAAAAACTCTTTTATTTTTAATATATCTTTTTAATTCTTTTTTTATTATCAATTCATTATATTCAAGTTTAGAATTTAAAACCAATATTTTTATGTATTATCATATCAAAAAAATATGATAAATCTAATTATTTGAAACAAAAAAAACACCATTTTTAGATTTGAATAATTCTATAAGAAAAATAAAAATGATTAATATAAAGAAAGAATAAAAATCTTAAATTTTGGAAAGTATATATTTCAAATGATGAAAACAAAAAATAATAATTATAATATTGTATACAACAATATTATTTTCTTTATTAGAAATTATTTCCAATTTTATTCATTTTAAGAAAAAAAAATAACAAAGTAAAAATCTCTCAATACATAATTAATTAATTATAAATAAAAAAGATAATTTGAATAATAATAAAGAAAACAAACAATGAAAAAAATTAATAAAAATTTTTGGAATAAATGCAAAGATTAAATAATTAATTATATCTAATAATAAAATATCTATAAAAAAATTGAAGGTTTTAAATGATAAGCTAATATTTCTTATAACTATTAAAAAACAATACAATCATGTCTTATTTATTTTTAAATTAATCTTAAAGAATAATGAGAATAAAATAAATTAAAAGGAAAAAAATTTAAAACAATTTTTAGTTTTCAATTATTTATTATGAAATATATTTTTTATTCTTTTTTTATATTTAATATAATTTAATTATTAATTATTAATTTTTTTACATTTTTCCAATATGAAGTCTTTTCTAAAAATTAATTTTATATCAATAATGATGCTTCTCCAATTATTATTTTTGAGTTATATAATATTAGCTAAAACTTTAATAACACTTCCATTTAAGGAAATAATAGATAAAAAATCATTAACTAAAAATAATCTAATAGATATTCTTGATAAATCAATAATATCAACAACAATAAAATTAGGAACTCCAAGTCAATCAATTCCAATAATAATAAAATCATCAGAATATGCTTTTCATATTTCAAATGAATCTTGTAAAGGAAATATAAAAAATAAATTTATAAATACTTTATCAACAACTTATAAAGAAGATTTTGATTGTTATGATGAATATATATATGAACAAGAAGATTATAAATCTTTTGAAATAAAAGGAGAAAAATCTTCAATTGATTATTTTTATTTAGGAAAAGAAGAAAAAAAAATTAAAAATTTACCATTTTTATTAACATATAATTTAACAGTTAATCAAAGTGGAATTTTAGGAATGGGATTTTTTGAATCAAGATTAAAATATCAACCTTTTGGATTTATTAAACAATTAAAACAATTAAATGCTATTAAACAACATGTTTTTAGTTTTAATTATATAGGAGAAAATGATGGTAATTTAATAATAGGAGAATATCCTCATGAATATAAATCTGAAGATTATTTAATTGATAATTTTATCAAATCTTCTATCTATTATTCTATAAAACATAATAACTTTGATATTAAATTTAATGGATTATTTTATGGAGAAAATAAAATTGATGATGATTTATGTATGGAAGTTACTTTTGAAAATGGATTAATTAAAGGAACTGATATATTTAGAGAAAATTTAGATAAATTAATTTTTAATGATTTAATTAAGAAAAAAGAATGTGAAAGAAAAATTTCTGATGAAAAAAGATTATATTATGTATGTGAAAATAAAAGAATAATAAAACAATTTAAAAATATTAAATTTTATTTTTATGAACAATTAGTTAATTTAACTTTATTATCTGATGAATTATTCTATAAAAATGAAAATGATGGGAAATTTTATTTTTTAATTTATTTTAATGTTCCTTTAACAAAAGAAGAAAAATGGGAACAAAGAGTTGATTCAATAAATAATAGATGGATTTTAGGAAGAAAATTTATTAAAACATTTTTATTTGTTTTTGATCAAGATAAAAAAATAATAGGTTTTTATAAAAATAAACTTAATCAAAATTTTTTTTCCAAAGGTAATTTGTTACCTTGGTCGTTAGTTTTTATTTGTATAAGTATAATTGTAATTTTAATTTTTTATATATTTTCCATTTATAAGAAAATAATAAGGAAAAAAAGAGTAAATGAATTAGATTTAATGTATGATTATAGTCCTTATAAAGTTGAAGTTTAATTTAATTTTTAATATTATTAGCTAACTAGATTAATATTAAAAATTATATAAATTATTTTTATAAAATTATTAAATAAAAAAATTAATTAAAAAAAATTCTCAATTAAATTGTTTTTAGATTTAATATTAAAATGACGAATAAAATGTTAATTTATGTTTTAAAAAATACTTCTTTAAACTTTTCATCTAATTAATAAAATATAATTTTAAGCAATTATATTTTTCTTTAATTAAATATTTCTAAATTATTTCTTTTTTTCTCTTGATTTAGAAATGAGGTTGTGAACTTTAAAAATTAAGAGTTTTTTTATTTATTATTTCCTTTAAAATGCAATTTATTGATATTATTTATTTAATTTGATTTTTTATCAAAAATGAATCAAATATTTATATGAATAAAATACATTTTTTATTAAAAAAAAATTCATAATTTAATATTTCAGAATAAAATATCTATCTTACATCAATATTTTATAAAAAATTATAGAACAAATAATAATTTATTGTTTTAAATTCTTTAATAATCCTTATCAAAATAAAAATTAAAAAAAAGAAAAAAAATCCAAAATATTAAAAGGTTATAAAAACCTAATCAAAGAAAAAATATTAAATAAAAATGAATCTTCTCCCAATAAAAAAATTACTAAATATAATAATTCTTTTATCTTTAATATTACCAATAAATTTACAAGATGTAGAAAAAGCTGCAACAATGGCTTCTCGTTATAAAATATATCATTCAAATAATAATTATCCTCGTCCTCTTCTTTTAAGAAATGGTGATGTTTTAGCATTATCTGGATTAACAGGAAAAATGTCAAGATTTAATAAAAATGCAGAATTAATTTATCAAGATAAATCAATTCCTAATTATCAATCTAATGCTGCAGTTAGACAATATATTGATTCAGAAGAAGGTATTAATCAATATATTTTGGTTGAAGGATTTAATATTAAAGAAGAAAAAAATGGAACTATGAATATTTATCTAATAAATGATAAAGGAGAATCTATTATAAGTCAATTTCCAGATGCTAAAGTTCATTCTTATAAAATTGATATTTGTATGCTTAATGATAATGATCCTTTAATTAGTTATGTTAAACAAAAAGATAATGGAAAATGGGTTCAAATTCAGAAATATAAATTAAATGATTCTACCAAAAAATTTAATTCTTTTGGTACTTTAATTGAAGTTTCAACTACTAATAGTTATATTTCTTGTGGTCAAGGAACAAATTATATTTGTTGTCTTTATGTCACTGGAGATTGTTCAGAAACTTCTTTAATTATAAATAATGATTTGAGTAGTTATAAGTCAATAGTAATTTATGAAGGATCAGATTGTCCTTTTGATAAAATAGTTTGGTTAAAAGATAATAGATTTGTTTTTACTTTTCAAAAATATCATATTATTTATTATGCAGTAAAAGATGTTACAAGTGAAAATTCTTTTTCTGATTATGTAACAAATTATGATAATCTACTTCTTAAAGATTGTGAAATGAATACAATGAAAACAGATTCAACAAAATTTGATGAAAATACTTTTGTTATTTCTTGTATTAATGATAAAAATCTCGCACATATTGAAGTAGTTACTCTTAAAGATCAAAATAATAAAGAATCTTTACTTATTAATTCAATAAATGGAGATGTAGATTTTCCTTTTATGACTAAATTTGGTGATGAATATATGGCAATATTTTATCATTATTCTAATTCAAATGAAAATGTAGATGCAAATGTATTTGAAATATTATTATATCCATCATGTTCAGATTATCATGCAGGAATTATATTTATAAATTCAAGAACAAAAAAACCATTTTCCTTAATAAATTCAGTAGTAGGAGGAACAGGAGATACAGACTCAGGAACATTAAATGTATATTTTCCAATAGATATTACTGCAGGAACTTTAAAATTATATGATACAGGAGAAATAGTAAAAGCACCAATTGAAAAAACTGTAGAAACAACATATATATTTATTTCAGGATATGAATATGGAGAAATATATTTTCAATTTGCAGGGAAAAGAAATGAAAAAATAGGAAGATATTGTTGGATGATTTTTACTGTACAAGATTGTTATGAAGGTTGTTATACTTGTGCTGTATTAGGTAATTCAGATGCTAATCATTGTTTTGGATGTAATACAACTGGAGGTTATTATCCTCTTTATACTGATATAGAAAAAGAAAAAAATGGAAAAGAAAATGAACCAACAAATGATAATGAAAATACATATTCAATTGATTGTCATGGTAATGGTAAAGGAGAATATGAAGGACATTATTTTGATTCTGAAACAAACAGTTTTTATCCATGTTATACTTCATGTAAATTTTGTGTTAATACAGGTAGTAATAGTAATCATACTTGTACTACTTGTATTTCTGGGAAATATAAACAAATTATTCCTGGTTATGAAAATGATGCAGGAAATTGTTTTGGATTAAGTGAAATTCCTAATGGTTATTATTATAATGGGGATAGTGGAAATATCCAAGTTTGTGATGTTTCATGTGTGACTTGTGAAAATACTGATACAAATTGTATAACTTGTAATAACGATAATAATTATTTTAGAAATGAAAAAAATACTAGTTCTTGTTTAAATACTGCTCCTGCTGAAAATTTTTATAAAGATACTTCTGGAGTGGAAACTTATTGGAGAGAATGTTATATTAATTGTAAAACTTGTTTAATTGGAGGAACAGAAGAACAACAAAATTGTGATACTTGTAAAACAAATTATTATAAAATAGATGGTGATTTAAATAATAATTGTATTGATATTAATGAAAAACCATCTCATTATTATCTTGATATTAATACAAACACATATAAAAGTTGTTATGTAAGTTGTAATGAATGTTCTGGAGGAGAAACAGATAGTTCAATGAATTGTATTGGATGTATTGATAATTATTATTCTAAAATAGAATCAAATACAGATTGTTATAATGAGGAAACAATTGGTGATAATTATTATTTAAATACAGTAACTGGAAAGTATGAACATTGTAATGACGCATGTAAAAAATGTGATGAATATTCTAGTTCTTCAGAAGATACTAAATGCAGAAATAAACAATGTTCTGAAGGTTATACTTATTTAAGTGATAATTTAGGACAATGTGTATTAATTAATAGTCATATTGAATATTATAGTTTAATTACAGATCCTGAAGATTCTAATAAACAATTTTTTCAAAAATGTTATACAGGATGTTTAAGTTGTATTAATGGAGAAATAAATGGATGTACTTCATGTGATAATAATAATGATTATTATATGAAAGAAGAAGATTTAAGTAATACTAATTATCAATGTTATTTTCATCCAACAAATTCACCTCTTTCAGATGAAGATAAAACTAATGATCAAGCTGAACATTATTATGTAAAAACTCAAACTTCAGAGGAAAATATAATAAAATATTTATCTGAATGTTACACTAATTGTAAAAGATGTATTTTAGGTGGAAATGAAGAAAATAATAATTGTGATGAATGTAAAACAGGATATTATCCTAAAAGTGATGTAGATAAAAGTTGTGCTTTAAATCCAAATGGTTATTATTTAGATAATTCTAATAATAAATATCATCCTTGTCATAGTAATTGTGAGACATGTGAAGAATCAGGAGATGACACTAATAATAATTGTAAAACTTGTAAAGATGGATTTACTGCAGAAGAAATAGCAACTAATTTATATAATTGTTTAGGAGGATGTTCAACTGAAAATTTTGCATATAATAATATAGTTGATAAAGAATGTATTGATTGTTCTTCTAATAAATTATTTATTAATGGATTATATTGTATTAATTGTGGAACAACTAATAAATATCATAAATTAGGAGAAACACAATGTTTAAATGAAAAACCTTCAGATTATTATTATGAAAATGATGAATATGGAACTATAATAAAATGTCCTGAAGTATGTGAAACTTGTGAAAAATGTGAAACTGATTGTGAAGGAAGAACTGTAAATTGTTTAACTTGTTCTTCAAGTTTTCCTATTAAATATAATAATTATTGTTATGCTACTTGTAGTGATATTGATTCAACAAAACCTTATTTATATAATGGAAATTGTTATTCAAATTGTAATGATTTTTATTATTTAGTTTCTAATGATGAAAGTGGAAAATGTGAAAGATGTCCTTCTGATAAAAAATATCTTTTAAAAGGAGGAAATGAATGTAAAGAAAATATTCCTGATGGTTATGCTTTAATTTCAGATGATAATTATAATTATTTATATGAATCTTGTTATAGTAATTGTAAAACTTGTTCTTCTGTTTCAAATAATGAAAATAATCAAAAGTGTATTTCTTGTAATGTTCCATATTATTTAAGAATAGGAACTTCAAATTGTAAAGAAGAATGTGATGATATTAATGATGGATATTATGTTAAAGATAGTTCAACTCAAAAATGTGTAAATTGTAATTCTAATTCAAATTCAAGTGATGAAAATATAAAAAATAAAATCTATCATTATTATAATGAAAATGAATGTATAGAAACACCAAATACTGGATTTTATATAATAGATTCTTCAACAGGTACTATAAACAATTGTGATGAATATTGTTTAATATGTAATGCAAAATATAATATAGATAATACAGAAATAATAGGAACAACTTGTACAAAATGTGATCAATCAAATAATTATTTATTATACGATGGAAATTGTGTAACAGAATGTCCAAATAATAAATTAGGAATAATGAATAATGAATGTGTAAATTGTAAAAATTATAATGATAATATAATGTATAATATAAATGGAATTTGTGAAGAAACAGTTCCTTCAAATTATGTAATAACAGATAATGATTATAATTATGCTGTTGAATGTAATATTGAATGTGGAACATGTAAATTAGATTCAAATAATGAAATAAAATGTACTTCATGTAAAGCTCCTTATTTCCAAAAATATAATTCAATAGATACTTCAACATCAATTGTAATTTGTGAAACTTCATGTGATTCTTATTTAATTGAAAATACTGAAAATGTAAATGATCAAAAATGTATAAATTGTAAAGATTTAGGAAAATATTATTTAGAGAATTCATGTGTTGATCGAAATTCTGAAACAGGTGAAAATATGAATTATTATATTTCTCAAATTGAAGGAGAAATAGAATATAATTATTTAAGACAATGCCATTCTAATTGTGAAACTTGTGATGAAGCTCCAGATTCAATAAACGACAATTGTTTATCTTGTCCTGAAGGAAAAGGATTATTAGATTCAAATTGTGTTTCATCTTGTGAACCAAATTTTGTAATGGAAAATAAAATATGTATAAATTGTAAAGATAAAAAAGATAATTTAAATAATGAAATGTATAAATATGGTGATCATTGTATTACAGAAGAAGAAAAAAATACAATAATAGAAAATGGAGAAATTCTTGTTATAAAAGATACAAATTATAATATATTAAGTAGTTGTAATGATCCTTGTCTTGATTGTGAATTTAATGAAGAAGGAAATCAAATTTGTATTTCTTGTACAAATGGATATTTTCTTCAGCCAAATTCAAATGAATGTTTAATAAATTGTAATAATTATAGATATACAATACAAAATAATGAAAGAAATATATGTGAAAATTGTAAAGATAAAGGAAAATATTATTATAATGGTGATTGTGTTAATAAAGAAGGTGATTTTTCTAATTTTTATGAAATTTTAACAGAACCAGAAATTTCCTATGCTGTAATCTCTCCTTGTTATTCTTATTGTTCAAAATGTACAAAAGGAGAAGAATATAATTCAGGTAATTTAATTATGAATTGTGACGTTTGTAAAAGTGAATTTTATCATGATATATTACCATCTACAAATTGTTTAAGTAATTGTGGAGAAAAATTAGGAATTGATATTTCAGATTTAAATGATAAAAAATGTGTAAATTGTAAATATTATGGTGATATACCACATTATAAAATATTAGATAATAATTTAGAAGATAATCAAAATTGTATTTCAACAAAATTAGATGGTTATTATATTTCTGATGAAGATTATAATATATTAGAACCTTGTGATATATCATGTAAAACATGTGAAAATGAAGCAAATTATTGTATTGAATGTAATACAGATTATAAAATTCATCCTTATAATTCAAATAAATGTATTAAAGAATGTACAACATCATTTTGGTATGTTGATGATAATAATAATTATAAATGTACAGATAATTGTAATGAAATAACTGATTCAGAAAGAAAATTTTTAGGAGAAAATCAATGTGTTAATAAATGTAATGATGATGAATGTATTTATTGTAAAAATAATCATGCTTATTATATTTATAATAATAATTGTGTTGTTTCTTGTCCAAATGGTTATATAATTGGAAATGATGGTTATACTTGTGAAAAAGAAATTACTAATGAAATTTCATGTAATATTGGTTATGTTCCTTTGACAATAGAAATTAAAATTGATAATTTATTTTCTTCTACTGAATCATATATTAATTCTTATTTAGAACGTTTTAATATTAATTTATTAAAAAATGTTGATATTTTTTATGGAAAAAATATTTCTTTACAAATATTTAAAGATGATAATTGTCAATTAGAATCAAGTGTTAAATATGGAATTTCTTATGTTAATATTACTGATTGTAAAAATACTCTTATGAATAAATATAAATTAAAAGAATATGAAATTTTATTTGCAAAATATGATATTAATAGAACTTCAATGGTTAATCAAGTTCATTATAGTGCATATAATTCTTTAACAAAAGAAGAATTAGATATATCATTATGTGGAAAAGAAGAAATATTATATAAATTTAATACGGAAACTATTAATTTTAAAGAAGCAAAAAAATTATATGAAAAACATGAAATTGATATTTTTAATGTTAATGATCCATTTTTTAATGATGTATGTTTTCAATATTTTGATGAATTTGAAAATGATGTTACATTAAGTGATAGAAGAAATTATTTATATCAAAATATTTCTTTATGTGAAGAAAATTGTGAATATTTAGGCTTTGATTGGGAAAAAGAATCAATAAAATGTAAATGTGATACTCAAATGGATTCTTTAAGTAAAGCAAATAAATTAACTAGTACTGTAAATTCAGGAAAATTTAATAAAAAAACCCAACAATCAAGTATTGCTTGTTTAAAATGTTCTAAATTAGTTTTTAATTTTAAACTTTGGAAAAAAAATTCAGGTAATTTTATTTTATTACTATTTATGGCTATTCAAATTCCTGCTTTAATTAATTTTATTTTTATTTCTGGTTTTAGAAATATTTATGCTTTTTTAAATCAATTTACAGGTAATCCTCCAAAAAAGAAAAGTACTAAAAAAATAAATAATTTCATACCATCTAAAAAAGACTCTGATTATTCTATATCATCAGTTAAATTTAATAAAATAAATTATAAAAATAATAAATTTTCAACAGATAGAACATTTGAACCTCAAAAAAAGATGAATAAATATGAAAGTAGTATTAGTTCAGATTCTAATCATGATGATTATAAAAGTAATAAAGAAAGAAAAGTAGAAATACCATCATTTATTACATCAAAAAATCAAAATTTAACACTTGAAAAAAATTTATCTGAATCATCTGAAGAATATTCCATAGAATTACAAAAAAAAAAAAAAAAATAAAAAAACATTCAAAAAGTAATTTAACAAAATCTAAATTAAAAATAGTAGAACCACAAAATCAAATTGAAGGACAAGGAAGTTCAATATATATTAATTCTTCAAATACTTTAAAAGAAGAGGTTTTAAAAGGAAAAGAAAAAGATGAAGATGTTGAATCTTTTGATGATGATGAATATGATTATTTAAAAATAGAAGATGCTATTATATTTGATCAAAGAAAATTAAGTTATTTCCTTTGGAGAGTTTGTAAAAAAAAAATTATATTTTTAAAACCTTTTATTGATATTTCTGTTTTTGAACCTTTTTCTCTTAGAATTATTGTTTTATTATTTTATCTTACTTGGTATTTTGTTTTTGTTTGTTTATTATATACAGATAAATATTTTGGTAAAAGATATAATACTAAAAAATATTTAAATTTAGGATATATTTTTACTCATGAAATTGAAATTAGTGTTCTTTCTGGTTTTATTGCTTCTATTATTGGATTTTTATTTGATTATTTATTATTTATTAAAAATAAATATGTGACATTAATTAGATATGAAAAAAATCAACATCAATTTTTAACTAAATTATCTGCTCAAATGAAAAAATATAAATACAGAGTATTAATTTTCTTTTTTGTTAATGTTATTTTTATGTTTTTATTTTGGTATTATATATCTTCTTTTTGTGTTGTTTTTCCTAAAACTCAATGGGAAATGATTACTATTACTATTCTTGCTTTTATTTTTGGAGTAATTTTTCAATTTATATTTGCTTTTATTATCACTTCTTTAAGATATATTGGGTTAAAGTGTAATTCAAAATGTAGTTATAAAATGAGTCAAGTTTTATTATAAATATATTATTAATTTTTTACTATATTTTTATAACATAAATAAATAAATAATTAAAATATAATTCAAACACTTTTAATTTCCTATATAAAAAATTTTATTAAAAAAAAAAATGTGGATTAATTTCCAGAAAGTTCAAAAATTTTGGGATTTTATTACAATTAATTCTAAATATTTTGGTTATTTCGGTTTTTTGAAAATTATTTCATTTAAATAATTTTGAATATTTCTCATAAATATTTCTAAAATATTATAAATCATAATTCAGTAAATTACTAAAAATAAAACTAAAATTCATAAATATTTGTAAATAAATAAAGAATATAAATGAATTATATGAATAATCAAAAAACAATATTGTTCTTTTTTTATTTATTGCCTCAATTTTAAAAAATGAATTAAAAAAAAAATATATAACTTTGAACAAAGTATAAAATAATTTAATCAAAAATAATAAAAAATTAAAAAAGAATTTATAATTTCTTTCATTTTAAGAATTTCAAAATGATAATTGTTTAAATTTTTGATTAAAATTAAATTTCCACAATTAATATAAATTTAATCTCAAAATTAGGAAAATTTCTATAAATAATAAGAAAATAATTGAAATTTTATGTTTTCCTAAATAGTTCTATCCAAGCAAAAAATTTCTATTTTTTCTCTTAATTTTTATTACTCATGTTTATATTTTCTAAAGCTATTTTCATTTATTCTAGTAATGAAATTATTTTTTTGTATTATTTTAATTCTTTTTTTATTATATTTGAGTATAATCAATGAATTAAAAAAAAAATAACAAAAAAAAAATTATTTAATAAATAATTATGATATATTAGATTGATGAATAAAATATAAAAAAAAGATGAAAGGAAGAATAATTATACTATTATTGTTAATAAATATAGTATATAACGCAGATT
>JAJJKW010000066.1:0-19135 GCA_023805745.1 Isotricha sp. YL-2021b | reverse complement strand
AATCCCCAATCCCCAATCCCCAATCCCCAATCCCCAATCCCCAAATTTATAATTTATTAAATAATAATGAGATATATGTTGAGGTTTTCGATAATTTTTTTAATTATTATTATAAAATAAATAATAAAAGTGGATATGAAAAAAATGAAAAAAGTGAAATTTATGAAACTCAATTTAAAAAATTATATAGAATAATTAATTAATTATATTTATAATTAATATTAACAATTTACAATTAAATTTTTAAAATGTCTTTTTTGAAAAAAACTAAGTTTTAAATATTAAAAAAAATAAAAAATATTGGAAATATAAAATATAAATTGTTAAAATATGATCATTAATTTTGGTGAAAAAGATATTCTATTATTAAATTTTTAATAAATGATGAATTAAATTATTTTTATACCAATATAATTTTTAATTATAATTATAATTAAAATTATTTCAATAATAAACGATTAATATATTAAAAAAATGACAGAACAAGAAAAAACAAAATATTGTTCAAACTGTGAAAGTCAAATTCCAATAAGTAAATTTATTCTTCATGAAAGAATGTGTAGTATTAATGTGAAAAAATGTCCAATTTGTAAAAAGCCATTCACAGTAGAAGATATGGAAGAACATAATAAAGAATTTCATGTAGAAATAGAATGTGAATATTGTAAAAAAAAATTTTCAAAAGATAAAATAGAAAAACATAAAAAAAATTGTGATTATAAATTAACAGAATGTCAATATTGTGAAATGAAAATTCCAATTAAAGAAAGAATTGATCATGAATATATTTGTGGTTCAAAAACTGAAGAATGTCCTATTTGTAAAAAATTAATTATGAAAAAAGATTGGAATAATCATCAAATTATTGGTTGTAAACCTCCTATTCAAAATATTGTTGAAAAAAAAAAAGATAATGAACTTTATTATGAACAATTTAATGAAAGAGAAAATAGAAAAAAATTACAAGAAATTGAAGAGAGAAATAGATTAATTAAAAACAGTAATATTAATAATTTGAATAATAATAGAATTAATAATATTAATAATAAAAATAATAATAATGATAATATAAGTAGTAATAATAAAAATAATAAAATTCTAAATTCACTTCCAATTAATAATAATAAACTTCCTATTCAAAATAATAAAGAAAATAAACCTATGAATAATAATAATAATAATAACCTTAATAATTTAAGTAATAATAATAAAAAAATAGGAGTTACAAGTATAAGATTTGGAACAAATAAACCTCAATTTAAATCAAATTCTATTTTAGGAAATAATAATAATAACGATAAATATAATAATAATTATCAAAATAAAAAAGAACAACAACCAATAAAAGTAAATGAAAATATAATAAAAGGAAAATTAATAGAAAATAATGAAGAAAAAGATAATAATAAAAATGGATTAGGAAAAAGACAATCAAAACCTGGATTT
This sequence comes from Isotricha sp. YL-2021b, assembly GCA_023805745.1. Lineage (NCBI taxonomy): Eukaryota > Ciliophora > Litostomatea > Vestibuliferida > Isotrichidae > Isotricha > Isotricha sp. YL-2021b. The sequence continues at coordinate 17,689 of JAJJKW010000066.1, read as the reverse complement.
AATGCTAAATTTGGAGATAAAAATTCTTCAAAAAAAAATATATTAAATTCAAATTCATCATCAAATTCTTTAAGAGATACTAAAAGTTCATTTAAATTTACTCCATCTTTTGATAATAATAATTATAAATTATCTAATTCTATTTTCAATAATTCAATAAAAATAAATAATAATAATAATATTAAAAAAATTAATAGTAAACCTTTTGGAAAAATTAATTTTGATGATGGAGATTTTTTACCAGATGATATTGATATTGGAGCTAATTTTGATGATGAAAGAGAAATTCAAGAAGCAATTCAACGTTCTCTTTGGAAAAAATAAATATTTTTTAATTTTTTAATTATAAATATTATTTGAGAATATATTTACTAAATTATATATAATGTAAGGCAAAATATAATTAAAAATTTTTTATTTATTAAACTCTTAATGTCCAAAAAAAATTGAAGAACTTCTTTTAACTATTTATTTTTTATTTTTTTTAAGCTATTTCTTAAATTTATTAATTTATTATAACTATATTCAAATTTTAATTTTCTTTTATGTTTTTTATCCTCTTCGTTTTTAATAATTTCTGTTGAATCTTCATTATTTAATAAATTATCTTTTATTTTTTTTAAATTTAAACTTGTTTTTAATTTTAAAAAAGAACTTTTTCTATTATAAAAGGAAAAATTTTTTTTGATATTTTTATTTTTTGAATTATTGAAAGAAGAATTAATTTTATTTGTATAAATATTAAATTTACTCCTTCTTTCTGAAATTTGTCTTTTGAACATTTTTTCATTTTTTGATTCTTCAAAATTATTGAATCTTAATTTTAAATTAATTTTTTTTTTATTTGTAATATTCTGAAATTTATTATCAACTGAGTTATTAATTAAAGAAAAATTTCTTAAATTGTTAATTTCACTTTTATTATTAATTGAACTTGAAAATTTTTTTTCAAAACTATTCAATGAATTAAGCCAAAAATTATTGCTTTCATTAAAAGAATTGTTCTCAGAAACTGATTTATAAATTAATGGATTTTTTATTATTAAAAGTTTTTTTTTGAAAAAAAATTTTTTTTTCAATATCTTATTTTTTGATTTCAAGAAAAATTTTTTTTTTATTTCAATTTTTTGATAATCATTTTTTTCTTTAGATAATATATAAAAATGAAAAAAACAAGATGAAATTAATTCTGTAATATTTTTAATTAATATTTCTGAAATTAATTTAACTTCATTTTTTGGTTGATATAATAATTTAAGAGTGTCAAATTTATATTGACCTAAAGATAAAGGATTATTTGATAATTTTAGTTGAGAGTATTTCTTATGTTTATTTAATATTTCATTTTCTATGTCATTTTCTGTTATTTTTTTTGTTTCTTTTATTTCAATTTTTATAATATTTTTATTTCCTCTTATAATATGATATTTTTCAAATAGTTTTTTTATTTTTTTAATATTATTCATTCTAACTAAATTATATACTTTTGGATTACCTTCAATTTCATCTAATAAATTTATGTAAACTTTGGGAACATTTTTAATTATTTTTTTTTTTTTCCTATAATTTGAAATATCTCTCAGAAAAAATAAAAATAATTGGAATTTTTCTTTAAAAGGAAATAATTCAATTATTTTTACATCATTCATAATCAATATTTTATAAAATTATTTAATAAAAATAAGAACAAACAAAAATGTTATAGATTTAATTATAAATTAAAAAAAATAAAATATATAATTGTTATTTATATAATTGATACGTTAAATAGTGTAGAATTTATTTTTTTATAAATTCAATAATATCTTTATAAATTATTATTAAAAAATATTTTTTCCAAGATTTAAAATATCTTTATAAAAATCATCATCCTCTTGTAAATATTTCAAAGGAATAATACCAATAAAATTAAGAAACATATTAAAATATTTTTTTAATCTATGAATCAAATAAATAAGAATATTTCCCAAACAAAAAATAACAATAATATAAACAACTAAAGTACTTTTAAACAAAGTAGTAATTCCTTTAATTTTTTCACTTCTAATATCTTTCATAATTTCAACTGTTTTATAAAAAGCATCACTAAAAAAGAAAATAATAAAATATTCTAAATCAAAAAATAAATCAGATTCATAAACTTGTTCTCCAGTCATAATTCCTTTATTCCAATTTTTATAATAAGTTTGTAAATTAGTAATTTTAACACCATATTCAATAATAGTTTGTTCTAATCCTTGAATTAATATTGCAGCCCAAAATTCTTTACATTCAGAATATAATTTATTTGTATTATTATATAAAAGTTCACATAAATCTCCATTATAAAGTTGTTTCAATTGTTTAACTGGACTTTGATTTTTTATATCTGTATTTTCATCTACTTTTACATCAGAAATTAATGAAACTAATAAAGTTCCAATTCTATTAAAAGTTACATCTGGAACTTCTATTTCATAAGTATAATTTTCTACTTCTTCTAAAGTAGAAAATATTTGACCATCTGCATATATATTTGTTTTTCCTTCATTTATATCTTCTAATAAGTTATTTTTTATTCTTTTAAAATATAAGTAATTTACTATTACATATTGAAATTGAGTATATATTTCGTTTATTCTAAAAAATATTCCTACTAATGTATTTTCTAAATCATCAAATTCTAAAAAACTATTTTTTTTCTTCATATAAAGTATTTCTATAATTAAATAATATGATAAATATAAAAGAAGAATGAATATAAATTCTATTATTATTAATATATTGAATTTAAAGAAATATAAAGACATAATTGTTATTTTTTCATTTTTTTGTTGTTGAGATTTTGATATTTTTTTTTTGGATTTTTTTTTTTTATTCTCTTTTTCATTTTTTTTATTTTTATCATCTTTATTATTTTTATGTTTCTTTGTTAATTCTGAACTATGTGATTCATCATTTTTTGAATTTTTTTCTTCTTGATTTTGTTCATCTTCTTCTCCTGCATCATTTCTTAATTTTTTTTTTAAATCTTCTAAAAATTTAAGATATTCTTCAAATTTTACATTTTGAAATTTAATTAATTTTCCTAAAAAGAATTTTTCAACATTAAATATTTTCACAACTAAATAAACAATTAAAATAACAGTAACAATAAATATAATAACATTTAAAATTATAAATAATTTAGTTCCAGTATATTTACTACTATTAGATTTAGTTCTTCTTCCAGTAACATTATAACCTTTTAAATTAGTATTTTTTAAATATTGATAACTTAAATTAACAACATTTTCAACTAAAGATAAAGTTTCATTTTTAATAAGATAATCTTCTTTTCCTAAATTATAATGAATATATAAACTTGAAGAAACTAAAGTATTTAATATATTTAAAGCATTCATTGATGTTGTAATTTGATTTTCCATTTTATAAGCAGAAAGAACTTCATCAAATCTAAGTTGTAAAGTTGTTGAAAATTCATCATTATAATATATATCACTATGAAGAAAATTTTTCATATGTCCATGACAATAAAATATATAATTTATATAATTTTGTTTACAATCCCAAGTATCACAAAACCATAAAGTTCCAAGTAAATAATTTTTAATATCTGAACTTGCAATATAATAACAAGTAGAACTTAGTTTTGTTTCATTGAAAAATAAATTTTCTTCTAAAAATTCATTTAAATTTGAAAATTTAACATTTAATCCTAAACAATCTATTATAATAAATACCATTGAAACTATTGTAAATATTAATAAAATTATTCTTAAATAAATTATAATTAAAGATTCTGATTTTTTCATTATTTGATTTTTTAATTTATTTACTGCGGAATTATCTCCAATTGAACTTGATGAACTAACTGAACTATAAGTTGGTTCAAAATTATTTGATTTTTGTTCTTTTTTTTCTTTTACTTCTTTATTTTGATTTAAATTATCTTTTTCATCAAAAGATATTTTCATTCTAATTCCATTTATTTTATCTTCTTCATTCTCATTTTCATTTTCTTCTTTTATAACTTCATTTTCAATTTCATTTTCATTTTGTATAATTGTAGTTTTTTTAACATTATCATTTGTCATAAATAAATCTTTTGTTATAGAAAGTCTATAAAAACAATATTTTCCATTTAAAAAAATTCTGTCATTTAAAGTATAAAATACTTTAAATGATTTTCCTTCATATATTTTTTCTAATTCATTTACAAATTGTTTATATTCTTGATTATTTATCATTATACAACTTTTTCTTTTTTTTAAAGGAATTAATCTAGTAACACTTAATTTTAAATTACTTTCTTGTTTTTTAAATTCTAATTCTTCTTCATCTGTTGTTAATTTACCTATTTTTCTAATTTGTTCTAAAATTGATTGTACTTGTTTATCTGAATTTTCTAAAGATGTATTTGGAAATAATTGTCCTTTAAGTTCTAAATTTACTTTTTTAAAACTCATTATTTCATTTTTATATTCTAATTCTTTTAAAATATTAGGTATAATAATTCCAATATGATGACCAATTAAATTAGTAGATAAATTAAAATTATGATTCATATTAATTTCATTTCCTATATTAATTGATATTTCCTCACTCATTTCATTAATAATAAAATTTTTATCTAAAACAATATTAAAAGTATTTTCTGGATATTTTTCAATTGTCATAATATACATTAATCCATAAGATAAATTAGGAATACATTTAATATATGATAAAATATCGAAAATTCCACCACTTTTTCCTTTCATAATTAATTTCTTTTTACCTTTAAAAGTTATAGTTAAATTCGAATATTTTAAAGTTTCATCAACTAAATCTTTATGAAAATTAGAAATAATAGTAGGTTGAAAATTATATATATATGCATTTATTAATTCTTTTGGAGTAAAATTAAATAAAATACCAAAATTAGGAGTTGTATATAATACTTTACCTCTTAATTGATAACCATCAACTAAAATAACACTTAATATTTCAGAATTAAATAATGTATAATAAAAATTATTTTTATAAACTAATCTTTCATTTCTAAAATTACGATATCTCTCTTCTTCTTTTATTGCCATATCTTCATCTTGAATAATTTTACTTAAATATAATAAATAATCTTGTTCATTTTCTTCACAAAAAGGATTTAATTTCATTAATTTATCCCATAATAATATTATTTCATTTCTTAAACTTATAATTTTTTCACCAGCTTTTAAAAAATTTTTAGTATTTGAAGTTGAAGTTTGATTATTTTTAAGAGTATCAAAATATTCAATTTGAGAAGTTACTGCATCATAAATTTTAATTTTAAAATTATCAATATAATTATAATAAACAATTAAACTTCCAATTTGAATTCTTGAAATAGATTCTTTAGAAATATCTGTTGATAAATATTTTAATTGATGAATTTTAATTTTTTCCATAAGAAGATATTTTAAATACATTGTTTTAATTCCACTTACTTTAATTTGAGAACATAATGAAATTGCATATGTATGATTATTTAAATTATTAACTAAAAAATAGCACATTATTAACATAATTTCATTTTTTAACAAAGGTTTTTCTAAGAAATAATCATATATTAAGAAAATAAGATTATATAAATGAAAATGGAAATTATCAATTCCTCCAAATTGTTTTTGTAAATTTAAATTATTTAAAAATTTTTTAGATTTTTCATTTAATTCAGGATCATCAGAAAAATTCTGTTCAAAAACATTTATTATTCCTTTAACAATAACAGATGAAGTATCTCTATTTTTTGTTAAAGATAATAAATGACAAATTAAAGTTTCTATTTCTTTTATATTTTGTGTTTCAAAAATTTGAGAACCTGTCCAAGTATTTTCTATTCTATTTTTATCTATTAAATAATATAAAGTTCCTAATAATAACCATCCAATAACTATAAATAATACACTATTTTTTAAATCAACAATTTCTTTTAGAATAAGAACAAAAGTTGACCAATCAATAAATAACCATCCTATTATTGTTACTAAATTTAATATAGGATTATAATAAAATAAATATTTGTGAATATAAACAAATAATCCTGATGAAAAGAATATTAAATAACCTTTAAATAATAATCTAGTTATTTTTTTTTTTGGTAAATAAAATCTAACAAAAAATCCAAAGATATAAAAAATTAACATTCCTATATTTTCATAAAATTCAAAATTACAATTAACTCTTGATAAACAATCTTTTTCATCTATTTTACCTATATCATAATTAAAAATAGATACAACAATTGAAAAACCTAAAAGTATTAAGAATAAAATTATTGAAATGACAATAAATATATAATGTTTAGTACTTGAATAACATTCAGTTGATTTAAGATAAATATGTTGCCCATCATCACAAGCAATACTATAAAATAAAATATTAATAATTGGACATTCTAAATAATTGAATAAAAGAATAGAAAAAATATTTAAGATTTTAATAGTAATTGATTTTTGATTTTCATCTGTTGTATATTTAAAAAAAACATATAAAAAACTGATAATAGTAGTTATCATTATAAAACCAACTAATATAAATAAATAAAGATATTCATTTTGACTATTTTGTTTTGTGAATAAATGAGGTAAAAGAATTTTTCTTATTCCTCTCATTAATTTTATTGTTGTATCATGATCTTCTTGAGATTTAGGAGTGCTAATTAAAGAATAAATCATTATTTGAAGAAAAAATATAAATTTTAATATAATGTAAATTAAATTATTATCCAGTTTGTTAAATATAATAATTTGAAAAATTTTAAATATTCTAATTAAATTTTTTTTATTGTAAACATCTAATAATTGCATTGATTCACCAATTTCAATTGATTTTGCTATATTTGCTTCAAACATTTAATTAAAAAAATTTAAATAATAATAATTAAATTCTTAAAATAAAAGTGTCATATAGTTTCTTTATTATTGAAAAAAAAAAATTATATAAATTATAATTTATTAATGTTTAAATAAAAATATATTTAAAATACTGAAATAATTTTTTTAATATTTTATATTAATATATATTATGTTGTATATATGTAATATATAAATTTTTTCTATTTCTTTTTTTTGACTCGAGAAATTGGAATTAATTTTAATGGTTTAATTTTTGCGCTAAAATTAAGGTTTTCTCTATTATTAATACTTTCAATAACTTCAGGATTCATAGAATAATTTAAATTTCCAAAAATTGATTCTTCACTTAAATTATATCTCATTTTTTTTTCTTCTAATAAAATTTTAGGTATATAAGGTTGATAAATACATCTTAAATCTTTCATTTTTGTCAAACTTCTAGTATTAATTTTTTTATTTAATCCAAATTGTTTTTCTTCTTCTTCATTTCTAAAAAATATATTATAATAATTAAACTTACTCTTCAATAATCATATCTATATTTCCTTTAGGAGAATTAAAAATATCTTTATCTCTATTTAAAATTTTTAATTTTAAAGTTCTCATTATTTTATCAACAGAATTAATTTTTCCTAATTCAACAGATTTAAAATTTTTTCTTCCTTTTTGATTTAATAATTTAGGAGTTTCTTTTTCTTTTTCTTTTTTATAATCTTCACTATATCTACATTGTAAAATAGGTAAAATTTTATTAGGAAAAGATAAATTACTAATTTTTTTTTGCATTTCAAAAATTTTTTCAGATTCATAATTAGGTTTAGGTAATCTTTTATTTAACAACTTTAATTTTTTTGGCATTCTAATAGTATCTAAAACAATTTTAGATTCTTCTTCATACATTTTATTAAGATTTTTATAAACTTCTTTATTAATAATACTTTTATTAATATTATTATTATTATCTTTATTAGTTTCAATAGTAGCAGCAGTTAAAGCAGTATATCTTTTACTTTTAATTCCTGAATTTTCTCTTTCTCTATTTTTTATATTTTTAAAAATATCATATTCATCAATTTTCAAAAGAACTTCATCCATATTTAAAATATCTTTAGTATTAGGTCTTAAAGAAGGTTTAACAATAAGCATACTAGCAATAACATTATTTAAATCATTAGAATATTTAATATTAATTCTTTGATATTTCCCAATTAAAATTTTATTAAATAAATCTTCCATAGTTTCAGCTCTAAAAGGAGTTCTTAACATACACATTTCATAAGTAACACATCCTAAACTCCAAATATCACTTTTTAAATTATATGGATTATCTTTCCAAACTTCAGGAGAAGCATAATAAGGAGTTCCAGTTTGAGTACAACCTAATCCACGAGAAGTTATTTTAGATACATTTAAATCACCTAATTTAGCAGAACCATCTCTAAATAAAAATACATTTGCACTTTTCATATCTCTATGTAATATATTATATGAATGTAAATCACTTAATCCTTTTAAAATTTGAATAAATATTCTCCAAATATCAGCTTCGTCAAAATTTGTTTTTAATTTCTTATATAATGTTATTTTTTGAAATAAATCTCCTTCATCTGCATATTCCATTACTATACATAATGTTGAATCTATTTCATCTATAAATGATTCTTTGTAACTTATTACATAAGGACTTTTTACACTTGCAAGAATTCTTACTTCATTTAAAGCATTTTGTTTTTCTTTTTCACTTAATCCTTTTAATTTTACCTTTTTTAATGCATATAATTCATTGTCTTCTATTCTTCTAACTGTATATACTGTACTATAAGCTCCTTCTCCTATTTTTGCAATTATTTTAAAGCGTTCCATTGTTTTTTTATATTTTTTTTTAGTAAGTTTTATAAATATTAAAATGAAATATAAAATAATAATAATAAAGAAAAAATAATATGAATATAAGTGGAAATATTTAATATTATTTTTTTATAAAAAAAATAATATTAAATATTTTTTTTTATTCAATAATAATATCCTAAATTTATAAAAAAATCCTTTTTCAATTATTTTTATAACATTTAATAAACACTAACCAATAATAATAAAAATAAAAAAAGAAAAAAAAAGAAAAAAAATATTTCAAACCCAAAAAACTCTTTTAAATTTTTTTCAATTAAATAATAATAAAAAAAAAATCCAATTATTATTTATTCATTAAAAATATCAAGTTTACAAAATTCTTTTTGAATATTAATAATATCCCAAGGTAAATATTCCGCAATAGAAAAACCAACAATTTTACAACATTTTTGAACATCAGTACAAATTCTAATAACTTTTTGAACATCTAATTCTCCAACAGCATAACTAACAGGAGGTAAATTAGGTTCATTACATAATAAACTTCTAAATTGTTTTGGACTCATAACATCAACATCTAAATGAATAATAATAAATTCAAAATTATTTTCTTTAATCCAATCAATAATTTTATTAGAATTATTTTCTAAATCTTGAGGAGTAGTAAATTGTATTTTTTTTTCTTCAATATATTTATTTTCATAAGATAAACATTTATCTTTAATTAAACCAGCATACATAATTTGATTATATTTAAAAGGATTTTTGACTATTTTAGCAAATTCTTTTGAACCATCTCCTAATAAATTTCCAAGAACCATTGCATGTTCATTTTCATAATCATTTGGAGTTGAAATATCAGGATGAGCATCAATCCATAAAATTCCTATTTTATTATTTTTATATTTTCCATGAAGAAAATCAAATGAACTTTGAGAAACAGAACAATCTCCTCCTATTGTTATTATTTTATCTGGATTTTTTATTTCTAATATTTCATATGCTGCTTTTAATTGTTTTAATAATATATCTTGATTATTTGTATTGTTTATTTTTGTTTTTTCTTCAAAATTTTCTGAAACTGGAACTTCGATTTCTTCGCATTTTCCCTTTGGAAGAATTTTTTGAAGAATGTGACATCCGTAAAAATAATTTGGATTCATTCCTCCTTGCCATTGAGGATATATTAAACGAAGAGTTTTGGAATTTTGCATTTTTTTTTTTATTTTGTTTTTTTTTTTGGATTTTTTTGTTATATAATTTTTTGGGGAACAGGAATAAAATATTTTATTATTTTGGATTTTTGTTTTGTATTGTTTTTTTTTTTATTCAGAATTAGTAATTTTTTATTTATTTTTTTTTAAATATTTTATTTGTTTTATTGTAATTTATTTTTGAATTAATTAATAAAATTAAATTAATGTTCTCGTTTTCCTTTTTTATTTATTTCTTAATGTTCATATTAATAATTTCAGGGTCATTAATTACAATTACAAATAAAATTCAAAATAATACAAAATCATTAAATTTGCCTTTTCATCATGCATGGTTTATAACATTATTAATGTTTATTTCTGAATTTATTTCACTTTTATTATATTATATAATATATAATAATAAAGAAGAAGAAGATGAAAATAAAGAAGAAAATAAATCAAAAAAAAAATTAAATATTTTCCAATTATCAATTCCTCCTATTTTTGATTTTATAGGTTCTACTTTAATGACTTTTGGATTAATTTTTTTAGCAGGAAGTATATTTCAAATGTTTAGAGGTTCTTTAATAATAATAACTTTTATTTTATCTCTTTTTTATATGAAAAATAAACATAATATTAATCATTATATTGGAATAACTTTTACAGTTTTTGGTTTAATTTTAGTTGGTTTTGCTGCTTTTATTTCTTCAAAAGATAAATTATATAATAATTCTATTTTAGGTATTTTTCTTATTTTAATTGCACAATTTTTTTCTGCTTTTCAATATATTTATGAAGAAAATATTATGAAAAATTATATTTGTCATCCTATGAAATGTATTGGATATGAAGGATTATTTGGAACTATTTTATCTACAATTTTAATTTTTATTTTCTATTTTATTAAATGTACAAATGGAAAAAGAATAACAGAGCAATTTTGTAATATTGATGATAATGGAATTTATCGTGTAGAAAATATTTTTTTTTCAGTTAAACAAATATTAAATAATTATATTTTAATTATTTTAATTAGTTTATATTGTTTTGGAATTACTATTTATAATATTACTGGAATTTCTGTAACTAAATATACTACTGCAACAACAAGAGCTGTTGTTGATACTATTAGAACTTTTGTTATTTGGTTTTATTTTTTAATGCCTTTTAATAATGAAAATATTAGAGAAAAATTTAATATTATTCAATTTATTGGTTTTATTTTATTAATTATTGGAAATTTAATTTATAATGAATTTATTGGATTTAATATCGAAAATAATTTAAAAGATGATAAATATACTTTATTAAGTCAAAATGATGATAATAACACTGATGTATCAGAAAATTCTACTTTATTCGAAAAACATTAAATACAAATAAATAAAATTTGTTAAATAAAAACTTTTTTTCTTCATTTTATTTTTTCCCAGTGAATTTTTTTTTATAAATTTTATTAATTTTATTATTAAAAAATAATACATTTTTAATAATCTTCTATATTGATTATTGGATTTTCATTTTATATATTCTATTTTCCAATGAAATAAAAATATTTTGTTATTTATTCTTTTCTTTAAAATTCATTATTTTTTATTTGTTTGGATTGTTAATTCTTATTATTTTATTTTTTGAAAATTTTTTATTCATTCTTATCTGATATTTACCTTATTAAAGAAAGTAAATATATTTAAATTAAATATTTATATTTAAAGGTTTATAAATTATATAAGAATAAAAATAAATTTTAGTAAGTTAATTTAATTTTTTTTTAATTAATTATCTTCATCAAAAGTTTTTTTCTTAAAATCAGGGGCAAGATTATGCATCATAAGGAAATTATTTCCCTTTTTATCAATTTTTTTTTCTTCTTCAATTCTTTTTTCTTTTTCTTTTTTTCTAAACTCAAAAATAGAATTAAACAATTTAACAACACCTCTAGTAGTAATTTTTAATAATTTTTTTTCTTTTAATTTATCCCATTTTTTATATTCTTTATAACCTAACATTTTTTGAATTTTTCTTAATTCTCTTTTAATTTTTAATTCTTTTTTTTCTTTTGCATCTTCATCATATTTTTTTAAAGATTCTTTTGCTTTTGATAATATTGCACTTCCTTTTATTTTATCTGATTTATTAATAATTTCTTTTAATAATTTTCCAATATTTTTCTCTTTTTTTTCTTTATTTAAAATACTCTTTTTTAATTCTTTATAATCTTCTTTATCTGAATTTTCACTACTACTTGATTCTTCTTCTTTTTCATTATTTAAATTTTTTTTTTCTAAATTGTCTTTCATTAAGTTTTTAATCTTAATGATAAAAAAATTTAAAATATTAAAATATATATCAATGTTTATTAATTAAAAATTTATCTTTTTAAAAGAAAGAGAAAAAAATGTCAAATGAAAATAAAGATAATAATTGGAAAGAATTTGATGATTTTTATTCAGCTCATGAACTTCAATTATATGGAATGCAATTCCCAAAAGAATTATCAGAAAAATTATATTTTAAATTAAAAAATGAAATTTTTGACACAGATATTTATTTTGAAATTTTAGATAATCAAAATGAAAATAGATATATGTTAAAATGTAAAAAAGATATTGTAAAAAATGATATAGTTTTTCTTATTGATCATTGTTGGACTTATAAATTAAGACAATTTAATTATTTTTGTGATAATTATCCACAAATAATAAAAAGAAGTGCAACTATGTTAAAATATGGTTATATTAGAAAACCAATTATTAATCAAGTTGAAATAAATGATAATAATAAAAATAAAAATCCAACTCAATATAATTCAAAATTAGCAGCAAATAATAAATATATTGATTTAAATTATGATTCTATGGAGATTAATAATGATAATTTTAATCTTATTAATATAAATGAAACCACAGAAACTTTATCTTTAGAAACTAATCAAATTGAAAATATTGAATTAATATATAATTTATTAGATAAATATAAAAATTTAAAAGGTTTATGGATTAGAGAAAATCCTTTTTGTGAAATGAAAGAAAATTATGAAGAAGAAATATTAAATAAATATCCAAATTTAGAAATTTTAAATAGACATTTAACTCAAAATGCTTCAATTTGGGCTATTAATTATTTATTAAGAAATGAACCTTATGATTTAGAAGATGATTTATATAATAAATATAATGAAATATATGGTAATGAAAAAATCCTTGATTTAAGTGATAGAAATCCATTTATAATAAAAGATTTTTCAATTTTTAAAAATATAAATATGAAAATATCAACAGTTGATATAAGTGATAATGAATATGATTTTTCACAAGAAGAAAATAAAGAAAAACTTATAAATTTTTTATCAAATTTTTCAATATCTTTAAATAATTTTATAATAGATGCATCATTAGATTATGAAGAAACAGATGAAAATTTAAACAATGATCCTTCATATAATTTATTAATGGATACACCTTTAATAAATAAAATAATTGAAAAAATTCCAAATATAAAATATATAAATAACATATCAATAGAAACAATATTAAAAAGAAATAAAACAAAATCAAGTTTATGTCAATTACAAAGAGAAATATTTGTTCATAAATATATGTGGAAAATAAATAGAACATATAGATTAGTAACAAGTGAAAAATATGATGAAGATGCAATTTGGTATATAAATGATGAATTTGGTTCTTCAATTAATCATAGTGATATTCCAAATTGTGCAATGTTTCCATTTATTTTTTCTAAAAGTAATCAATTTGAAAAAGATGAATTAATAACTTATTCTATTTTATGGCCTTTAAAAGATATAAAAAAAGGAGATGAAATTTTTATAGATTTTTTAACAAATATTTCTGAAAATGAAGAAAGATCTCAAAGACTTACTTGTTGGTATAAAACACCTAAAGAATATTTTAATAAGAAATTTACTGAAAAAATAAAATTATTAAATAAAGCTTCTAAATCAAATTATATTAAAGATTTTGAAGATAATACTAAAAAATTAATTGAAATGGATAAAAATAATATTGAAATAAGTAATGATTTAATTAAAAAAATATTTGATTTTAAATTATGTAATAATGATGAAAATTTAATTAATAAAACAATAGAAAAAATAAAGCAAAGTGTAAAAGATTATAATAATCAAAATAAAAGAAGTGGAATTTACTTTAAAAATAATTTTAATGAAACAGATAAAAAAATAAAAGTAGCAACAGATCTTCCATATGTAAAAGAAAATTTAAAATTACCAAATATAACATTTACAAATGATATAACAGAAGCAGATATAATATGGTTAAATACAAATTTATTTTCATTAATAGATTCAAATAATTTAAAATTAAAAAATAATGGAGAAAATATTTTTCTTAATCAATTCCCTTATGAAAGTATAATAACATTAAAATCAAATTTAACATATTTAATTCAAAAAAATTTAGGAATAAATAATATAATGGGAATATCATATGATATGAAAACAGAATTATCAGAAATAATAGGAAATTATTATTATAATGAAGAAAATGGATTTGATAATACTTGGATATTAAAACCAATAAATATGTCTCGTTCAATGGATATGATAATAACAAATAATATAAATGAAATAATAAGAAATTTAGAAACAGGACCAAAAATATGTCAAAAATATTATATTAATCCATATTTAATGAATAATAAAAAATTTGATTTAAGATTTATAATAGCAGTAAAAAATATATTTCCTTTAGAATTATATTTTTATGAGAAAATGTTTTGGATAAGAAGTGCAAATAAAGATTATTCAATTGATCCTTTAACATATGATGATTATGAAATACATTTTACAGTAATGAATTATTCTAAATTTGGAATGGCTACAATATATGATAAAGATTTTATAAATTATTTAAATGAAAGGAAAATAAATTGGGATAATATATATATTAAATTACAAAAACAAATAAAAGATATTTTTCTTTTAGCAAGTAAAGATTGTCCTCAAATGATTAATTATTATAGTAGAGCAATTTATGGTTTAGATGCTATGATTGATTCTGATTTAGAACCTCATGTTCTTGAAATTAATTTTCAACCTGATTGTACTAGAGCTTGTAAATTTGTTCCTGAATTTTATAATGATTTATTTTCTACTCTTTATTTAGAAAATGAAAGTGGAATGAAAAAAGTAGAATGATTCATTTTTTTGGCTCTTAAATTATTTATTAAAATTTATATTAAAGAAATTTTTTTTTTTTTTATTTATTTTTATAAAATAAATAAAATTTTTTTGATTGGAATTGTATATGTTATTATTTTTATTAGTTAATAACTATTTTTATATTATTAATAATTTAATTAATTAGGAAAAAAAAAAAAAGATTAACCAATGTATTACATTTATATTTTAAATAAATATATAAAAAATCTTATATAAGAATGTTCACTTTTTCAAGAATATCATATAATTTTTTGCCTAAAACGAACACTAAAAATAATATGAATAATCTTTTGAAAAGGAACTTATTAAATTATATAAGAATATATTTTATATTTTCCTCTATTATTAATTTCTAAGTTGCCTAATAAAATTCCTTAATTTTTTTTCATCAGTTGAATTAATTTTTTTTGTATTTTCTTGAATAAAATCAAAGGAAATAGTTCGATAATATTTAATTAATTTTTCTTTGTTATTCAAATTTTTCACTTCAATTTTTTTTTCATGATCTTTTTCTAAAATTTTATCACAATTGAGGTTTAAATAAGGAGCATCATTTTTCAATTTTAAACATAAATTTAATGATTCTTCTTTTTCTTCTGATATTTCGTTTGATGAGGTATTTGAATTTACTAATATTATTAAGCAAATGAAAATTATTTCTATTAACCTCATTTTTATTATTATTTTTTATTTTATTCCCTTATTATAATAATTTAAGATTTTTCTAGAAAGATTAATTTCAATCCAATTATATAAAAAATATTATTCTAAAATATTCTAGAATAATTTTGATGATTTTTTTCTATATTATAATTAAAGAAAGTTTTTTTGATAATTTTTATCTTTATATTATATATATTTAAATAATTTAAATTATTTTTTGTTCTAATGAAATATTGATTTCCCAAAAACATTTAAAAAAAAGAAATAGGATTTATTTATAAATCTCGTTTAAAGATTCAAAAATCCAAACTATTTTAATAATAATTATTGATTATCTTTTAATTAATTAAAAAAATTAATATTAACTTATTTTTTACAAATATTACATGAATAATAACCATTATTCATAAATATTGATTGAATATTTTTATAATAATTTAATTCTTCTTTATTTAAAGAAATATTTGTTTCATTATTTTCAATATTTTCAGAAATATATTTAATAGCTTTTATTTGTTCAATTTTTTGAAATAAATTATATAATTTATAAAAATTTTTTTCAAAAATCTCATTCTCATTAAATTCAACAATTTTAGAATTATTATTCAGAGTTTTTCTGTTTAAATAATCAAAAAATTTTTGAATAACCTTAATAATATAATGATTAATTAAATAATTTTCAGAGTTATTAATATAATTCTCAATTGGGAAATTAGAGGGATAAAATTTATTTAATTTAATATTTAATTTTTCAAAATTATTATCTTCTTGTAATAAAGTACCAATATGATTTATCATAAACCATAAAGAAAAAACATTATAAATATCTTCTTCATTTATTTCTTTATTTTTTTCATTTTTCTCATCAAACATAACTTTATTATATAACTTACAAAATAAATCAGAAGATAATATTGAACATATTTTAATAATTTTATTTTCATCCTTCATAATATTTTCATCACCAAAATTATTATTTTTATTATCAACATCCATTTTTTCTTTTTGAATTCTATTTTTGTTTTTATTGTAAATATCATCAAAAACATTAATAGAAAACTCTTTTTGTTTTTGTTTACTTCTTCTAATTTTTTCTTTAAAATCTCTAAATAAAGTTCTATTTTTTGTTAAATTCATAAAATAAATATTCATATTATCTTTATTAATTTTAATATTATCAACATATTTATCTTTACATCTTTTAATAATTTCATTTAAATCATTTTTTTCTTTTGGTTTTTCTAAAGAATATTTAGTATAAATATTTTGTTGTGTTGAAGGTAAAATTAAAGGTTTTTTTCCTATATTTTTTACTTTCTCTAAAGCTAAATTTGCCTTAATTAAAGCATCATCTATTTTATCTGATAAATTTTGATTAAAAATATAATCTTCTTTTTCTTTTTTAAATTGATCATTTTTAATTTTTTTATTTATTTCTGCTATTTTTATTTTAGGTTTAATTAAAATTTCTCCCAAATTTATATTTAATTCTTTAAATATATTCAAAATGAAATTAAAATTATTTTTTTCAATATCTAAAAATTGAATTAATTTATTATTCTTATTATATAATTCCAAATCATTATTCCATTTTATTTTTATTGGATTTTCTATAATTGGAATTTCTTTTGATTCAATTTCTATTTTAGCATTTTGTTTTCTTTTCATTACATTTACAGAACTATAATAATAACCTCTTTGTTTTACAGAATTTTTACTTTTACTTCTTTCATTATTTCTCTGAGAATTAATTTCTTTTTTTTTCATCATTTTAATTTTAAAAATTGTTTTTAAATAAAAAATAAAAATTTATTTAATGAAAATTATTAATTATTAGGAAAATTATTTTTATTTAAAGAATATCATAAATATATAATTTAAAAAATGATAATGGGGATTGGGGATTGGGGATT
>JAJJKW010001976.1:0-19144 GCA_023805745.1 Isotricha sp. YL-2021b | reverse complement strand
CTTTACCGGCTTTGATTTCTTTGATAGCTTTTGCGATATCTGGAGAAACTGTACCAGTCTTTGGGTTTGGCATTAAGCCTTTAGGACCTAACACTCTACCTAATTTACCGATGTTACCCATCATGTTTGGTGTTGCAACGATAACGTCGAAGTCGAACCAGTTTTCTTTTTGGATCTTTTCTAACATTTCGTTACCACCAGCGAAATCGGCACCAGCGGCTAATGCATCATCAACTTTGTCGGTAATAGCTAAGACTTTTTTGGTTTTGCCGTTACCATGTGGAAGGATGAGAGTTCCTCTGACTTGTTGATCAGCTTGTTTTGGGTCGACATTGAGTTTGAAACTGACATCGATAGTAGCATCGAACTTAACAGTGGAAGTTTCCTTCACTAAAGCGGCTGCTTCTTCGATTGTGTAAAGTTTGTTTGCGTCGATTTTTTCAGCGGCGGCTCTGTAATTTTTACTTCTAAACATTTCCGTTCACCTTAGTCAACGACTTCAACGCCCATATTGTTGGCGCTGCCTTCAACGATCTTCATAGCTGCCTCAATGTCTTCGCAGTTGAGATCTGGGAGCTTGTATTCAGCGATTTGTCTGAGTTGAGCTCTAGTGATTTTGCCAACTTTTGGACCTTTACGGCCTGTGGCAGAACCTTTTTGGATTCCAGCGGCTTTAAGATTAAACCTGCCACTGGAGAGGTTTTGATGACGAAGTCGCAGGACTTGTCTTCATAAGCTGTGATGATAACAGGAACGATTTCACCTTTTCTATCGGCTGTCTTGGCGTTAAAGTCTGTACAGAATTTACCCATGTTGACACCAGCAGAAGCGAGTTTTGGACCTGGCTTTGCTTCACCGCCAGGAAGTTCCATCTTCACGACTTTTGCGATTTTCTTCACTTGACTTTCCTCCTTTTGTAGATTTGTCAGTGCCGTGGTTTATTGAGTGATCGCCACTCTTCCACGGAACGTACTCTTTCACACGTGCGCTTGCGCTCTCTCATGGCGCAAGACAACATGCTCATATATACTATCAAAATACGTATGTACGTTGCAAGCACTTTTTATTAAAATAGTTTCGAGCATGGGCAAAAAGTAACATTCAAATCATTAATGATTTGTTTTTATTTGACTTTTATAATCACAAAGTGTATTATATCGGCAACAAGAAAGCAAAAATATGATTAAAAGAAACAAAGCGTTAAACCCATATTTACTGCTCATAATCTCGTTCATGATTATCGTGCTATTGGGATCTTTCATACTCTCAATGCCTTTTGTTTTTAGAAATAATCCAAACAATGAATGGTGTCATGTTGGTAGTTACCTTGATGCCTTTTTTACTTCCTTATCAGCGATGAGCTTAACTGGTATAACTACCTATCCAGAAGGACTAGTAAACACACTAAATGGTATCGGTCAAACTGTTGTTATTATTCTCGTACAAATAGGTGGATTAGGTATCGTTACAATTTTAACCTTCTTATTTAGTATTTTTAGAAGGAGACTTCAATTCAAAGATCGTCTCATGATTTCTCAAGCTATCGCGTTTAATAACTTCGCTGATATTGTAAGATTTGTTAGGCGTTTAGTCATTATTACCGCGGTATGTGAAGTGATTGGATTTGGTCTAGGTATGCCAGTGTTTTTAGCACTCTTCCCTAACGATTTGCCAAAAGCATTTGCGTATTCTGCGTTCCATTCTGTCTCTTCTTTTAATAACGCTGGCTTTGATTTATTTAACGGCACTAATTCGTTAGTTAATGGTTTATACACCAATAATGGCGGAGCTATTTTGACAGACAATTGGTTATACTACTATTTCAACATTTATAATGCGGTATTATCATTGCTTGGTGGTATCTCATTCTTGGTCATTATTGATGCTGTTTTTGAACGTAAATCACCACGTCGTTGGACATCATTAACTAAGATGGTTTTAACAATGACTGGCGTTCTTATCGTCGCTATGTCCGCATTACTATTTATCACTGATGGTTTAAAGAAAGATAACCCGATGAGCATCTTCCAAGTAGTTATGCAAATTATTAACTGTCGTACCGCTGGATATAGCGTCTACCCACAAGCAGAGATATCTTTACCTGGTAGAATGGTATGCGCTGTGATGATGTTTATTGGTGGCTCACCACTATCAACCGCTGGCGGCATTAAAGTCACAACAATTTTCATTATTATCATGGCTGTTCTTTCATATTTTAGAGGCAAGCGCATTCCTGCATTTAAGCGTAACTTCTCTGATAATATCATTGCTAAGAGTATGAGCTTAGTCTTCATCGTTGTGACTATCATTCTCTTCGCCTTCATCTTAGTGGAAGTATTCGGTGTAAGAGAGATCAGTGGTTACACAATGAACCCTGAGTTGGATGATAATCTCGCAAGTATGTATCTATTCTCTGTGTTCTCGTTCTTTGGTAATGTTGGTTTTTATACTGGCATCGAACCATTCTTATCTGCTGGAGCAAAAATTGTGCTCTGTTTCTTGATGCTATTAGGTCATTTAGGTCCAATGACATTTTTCCAATTATTCCAAAATAATTTAGACAAAAAAGCTATTGTGCATTATAGTTTTGTTGAAGAAGATATTTTAATCGGTTAAAGGAGAATTCTTTTATGGCTAAAAAATCATTCGCAGTTATCGGTCTTGGCCAATTCGGTATTTCTGTCGTTGAAGAGTTAGTTGAAAACGGCATGGACGTTATCGCTATTGATAGCGATGAAGAGGCTGTTAAAAAAGTAAGTGTTTTACTTCCTACTGTTGCTGTGGCAAACAGCACTGATGAAGAAGCACTTAAAGATTTAGGTGTTAAAGATGTCGACGCTGCTATCGTCGCCTTTGGTTCACATATTGAAGCAAGCATCTTAACTACTGTTATTCTTAGAGAATTAGGTGTTAAATCCATTATCGTTCGTGTTGACGATGCTTATTACATGCCAATCATGAAAAAGCTTGGCGCTACTGAAGTCATCATGCCACAAAAAGCAGCGGGTGTTGCCCTTGCAAATAGATTAGGTAACGAAGACTTTAA
This sequence comes from Isotricha sp. YL-2021b, assembly GCA_023805745.1. Taxonomy (NCBI): domain Eukaryota; phylum Ciliophora; class Litostomatea; order Vestibuliferida; family Isotrichidae; genus Isotricha; species Isotricha sp. YL-2021b. The sequence goes on along the minus strand of JAJJKW010001976.1, from coordinate 16,098 downwards.
AGACTTCTATAAACTCAACGATAAGTTCTCCGTTGTTTCTATCGTCGTTAATAGCGCGTATGTCCCAGAACAATTGAAAGATTTATCAACCAAAGATAAATATGGCGTTAACGTCGTTTTAATCAGCCGTAACGGCCGTTCTTTCGTTCCTGGTGGTAATGACTCATTGTTACCAGATGACACTATCTTCGTTGTTGGTGGCACAAAAGAAATTAGAAACTTCCGTGAGGCAATCAACGGCTTAAAGAAGAAAAGAAAAGCTGCTTAATTTAGGCATAATAAAACCAGCTCGGTGATGAGCTGGTTTTTTGTTGCTTGTTACTAACAAGTTAGATTTTATCAATTTCGGAGAAGTCGACTTCCACCTTTGTGGATCTACCAAAGAAGATTGTTTCAAGTTCAACGACTTTGGTGTCACGGTTGATGGAGAGGATACGACCCTCAGTGCCTTCTAATGGACCGTGGATAACTCTCACGTAATCATCAACACTGTAACGATCGAACATATCAGCGTCGATTTCGCCCATTCTCTTAAGGACTGGTTCGATTTGTTCACGTGGAACTGGGAATGGTTTTGTACCTTTACCAGAGGAACCGACAAAGCCGGTAACACCTGGAGTATTACGCACGACGTACCATGCGTAGTCAGTCATGATCATTTCAACGAAGACATAACCTGGATAAAGGTTTTTCATTCTGGTTTTATCTGTTGGAACACCATCCTTCATCACTGGGACTTCTTGTTCCGCGACAATGATACGGAAGATTAAGTCTTGTAAACCCATTGATTCAACACGACGTTTTAAGTTTTCTTTGACTTTGTTTTCGTGTGTGGAATATGTATTAACGACGTACCAAGCTTTTTCACCTAATGTGACATTAGAAGATTCGCCTTCGCTTAAATCGGTAGTACTATCTGTAAATTTAATTTCATCTGCCATATGAAGACCTCCTAGTTATTGAATGTCTTCTTAAGGACATCAATTAAACCTTTGCCTAAAGCATCTTCGCCCATTAATAAGAGACCGACGATTGCGGCAATTAAAATAACAACGATAAATGCTGGCCATAAAACTTCCATCTTAGGCCAACGAACACGTTTGCCTTCTTTGATAACTTCTTGTGTAAATTTCTTAACACCCATGAGAAGACCTCCTTATTTGCTAATCTTATGAAGCGTCATCTTATTGCAACGCTTACAGAACTTTTTGATCTGAAGGTTTTTTGCACCTTCCTTTTTAATTGTGGTTGTGTAGTTTCTGGAGAGGCACTCTTCGCAAATCAAAAGAACTTTTTCTCTCATCTCGAACCCCCCTATCACAATTAACTTTTAATAACTTATCACTCCCGTATTTTTTTGTAAAGAAATTTTATTATCTTTACAGTAAAATAATCGTTCTTTTTAGTGTTCGAGCACCATGATGACAATGAAGCAGGCGATGATTGCTAGCATCAAAACACCCATGACAATAGCGATGCCCCACGGAAAACGAATTGTCTCTTTCCTATGGTCAATTGGATAAGATTCGGTGGGCTCTAAATCTTTGGTTTTTCTTTCTTCTTCCATCTTGGTTACCTCATAAGAAATACTTTTTTGTGAACTTTTGGAATGTGGAAATGAATATAGTATCAAGCATCACATTCACAAACATAACAATTGCTTGGCATAAGAAGATTGTTGCGAAAATGGCAAAGCCAAACGCCCAAGCTTTCATTAAAGAACCAAACAAAAGCAAGAATAAAAAGTCACAAATAAATGATGCGAAACAAACATGCAAAGGACTAATGAATGGATCGTTTTCACCACTCTTGTAGAGCACGGAAAACAAAATTAGCCCAAAAAATAAGAGTCCAGAAGCAATAGGAACTGCGACTTTGAAAGGGAATTCCACTTGATTGTTAGTAAATAGAAACACACTGCTTGCCACCCAAATAGCGGAAAGAGAAACAATCTCAATAGCAAGCATTGCTTTTCTATTCTTAATTGAGCGGACTAATGAAAATACAAAATATGAGAAAAATCCTAGCACTGCATAAATGGCAGTTATTTGTAGGAAAGGTGGATACGTTCTTGGATCAAAAATTAAATAACCAAGTAAATCACTAGCAATGCCCACGAGCATGCCATAGATTGGTCCTAATAAAACGGAAGAAAACATAATCAAAGCAGGACCACAAAATGAGACACGCACAAAAGGCAAAACAGGGATATAGTTAATAGCCACAACCTTTTGAAGAATTACGGCTAAAGCCATGAACAAACCCGCAAGGCAAATCTTTTGTATAGGTGTTAAATTTGTCTTAATCCATTTGATTTTCATATTAACCTCTATTTGTAATTGTTCTTGATATAAGCTGCAAACGCTAAAGAGCCTGTTACTAAGATGCAATCATTAGGGTAATTTGTCATTAAATCATTTAAAGCGGCTAACGCATCTTCTTTAAAGGAATGGTCTTCCATATATAAGAAATAATCTTCTTCAGTTCTCGCTCTTTCGTGTGGGAAAGTAGTCAAAGTAATATCTTTACTATATTCACCTAAAAAGGCGAGCATTCTTTCAATATTTTTGTCTCTAAAACAGGCGAATAAAACATGGATTTCATGATTTTGAGCGACGTTTTGCAAAGATTTTACTAGATTACTGATGCCTTCTGGGTTATGAGAACCATCCACGATGAGAAGAGGTGATTCTTTCACAATTTCCATTCTTACTGGCATAAATGTATTAGCTAATCCATCTTTAATTGCTTGTTCATTAACTTTGAATTGATCATTGAGTTTATTGACGACTTCTAAAGCGATGCAAGCGTCCTTAAGAGAATATGTGGCCGCTGAATTAATTCTTAAACCATCAAGAGTGCCATATGCAAAATTGAAGCCTTTATTTTCATACACTACTTTTGCAGGTTCAACCGCAACGGAAAGTTGGCAGTTATTTTCTTTTGAAACTTCGACGATTGTGTTGATCGCTTCTTCGTCTAGAATGCCAGTAATAACTGGGACTTCTTTTTTAATAATGCCCGCTTTTTGGTAGGCAATTTCGCAAATTGAACGACCTAAAAAAGCTGTGTGTTCTAGACTAATAGAAGTAATGACAGAAGCAATTGGTGTGAAGATGTTTGTGGCATCAATTTCTCCACCCATGCCACATTCAATAATAGCGATATCGCACTTTTGTTTTTGGAAATAAGTTAGCGCTATAAATGTTTGGATTTCAAATGGAGATAAAGAATATTTATCAATGAACTTTGAATACTGTTCAATAATTTCCACCATGTCGTTATCGCTGATGTCTTGACCGTTAATATTGATCATTTCATTGACGACTTCTAAATATGGAGAAGTAAACAAACCTACTTTGTAACCTTGGGCACGGTAAATATTTGCTAAATAGTTAGCGGTGCTACCTTTACCATTGCTGCCAGCTATATGAATAGAAGGAACACTATAAGAAAAATTGACTTTGTTTAGGAATGAGTCAAAGTTTTCACGTTGGTATTCGCCATGACCAACTTTTTCAAAATATGTTTTTAAATCAATTTTCCCCATATTATTCTTCTCCGTTTCTGATGTTGCGCTTGATATCTCTTTGTTTAATTGTCTCTCTTTTGTCATAGAGCTTTTTACCTTTAGCTAAAGCGATTTCAATTTTTGCTTTGCCTTTTTTAAGATAGACACGAGTAGGAACAATTGTATAACCATCGCGTTTAATCTTTTCTTCAAACCATCTGATTTCTTTTTTGTGAAGTAATAACTTTCTAGTTCTTAAAGGATCATGGTTAAAAATATTGCCTTTATCGTATGGGTTGATGTGCATGTTAAGAACTTCCATCTCCCCACTTCTAATAGCGATATATGAATCGTTTAAAGAGCAACCATGTGTTCTAAGAGATTTGATTTCTGTGCCTTTTAAAACAAGACCACATTCAGTGAATTCACTAAGAAAATAATTGAAGTGAGCCTTCTTATTACTGGTTATGATTTTAATGCCTGTTTCTTCCTTAGCCATTTAATACCTCGCCTTTAATTATCTTTTAGCAACAAACTGAATCTAGAATTAAAGAAAGAGAATAACAAGTAGTTGTTTTTCTCGTCCATTAACTGTAACGCAAAATTGTATAAAACGAAAACAAATAATGTGAATAGCAAATAAGAGAATAGATCGAAAGAAAAGATAAGTGGTAATACAAAGCCACCTAATACACCTATAGCAATGGTCAATAATAGCGCACAATAATGATGCTTAATAGGCGAGATAATCAGTAGCCGTATCGCCTCTTTTACCGATTTCTTGTCTTTAATAATCATGATTAATGGTAAGACCCATAATCCTAAGAAAAGAACTCCTATTCCAATCAAATAAGTGGTAAGAATATTGATGTTGTCAAAGCGAATATTAATTAATAGAGTGGATGCTAAAGCAATAATAGAACCGATTAACAGTAACTCAATGAAGTAATATACTTTTGTGGCATCGATAACCACTGCTTCTTGTTGAGTTTGTGCGACATCTTCTTTTAGTTCGGCAAAATATTTTTCTTTAGTGGCATTGATGACAGGCAAATAGAAAACGATTGTTAAATACATACCCTGAATATTAGGAGTAAAGAATGTTGTAGATTCTGAAATGCTGTGTCCTAAAGCACCGACAACACATAACAAATAAATAAAGGCAACACGATATTGCTTTTTCTTAATCAAATGGTAAACACCAAAAATGAAAGGCATAAAGGCAGAACCATAGAACAATAAGCCAAAGATGCCATGTCTTAGAAATACTTCAAACAAGCCATTATGTGCACTTCTTGCCGCAAAACCAGATTGGATTATCTCATAATATTTCATAAAAATAATATTTCCGGTTTTATAACCACAGCCAAAAATGAAATCGATTGGATTATCCAATAAAAGATGGTAAACAGATGCCCAAATTCCTCTTCTATTTGTCAAAGTGCTATAGTCTTTAAACAAGATTTCTCTTTCAAGATAAGACATAATGCTCTTTGCAAACGAAACATTCATCGCTGATAGGATTAGCAAAAGAGAAATACTAGTGGCAACACAGCCCAAATAAACAAACAACAAAATTAATCCTTGCTTACGATCTCTACGTATTTTAGAAGCAATTTCATAAAGCGTGTATAAAACTACAACTCCAAGGCCAACAAAAGTTGATGTCGCAGAAGAAGTAAAAACAATCATAATTAATAAGTGAATCATTGGCACAAAATAGAACACATGGAATTTTCTAAGATTCATCACTACACATGAAAGTAAACCAATTAATAATAGGAGACCCCACACATTGCTGTTATAGATAATAAAGCTTAAGCCACCCTTACTGTATTCGCTTGAATTACTCAAAATAAGCAATATGTCATTGAATTCCATAATGATGTCAACGAATGAACACACCAATATTCCAATCACGTAAACAAATGGTAGCCACCTAAATAGTTTTCTAGATATTGAATAACGGTTGAAAACAAATAAAACGCCATATAAAACAGCACACCAGATAACAACTTCCAGCGAATAAGAAAGCTTTTGAAGCGGAGTAAACGCTACTGTTTCACGAATGAATTTCCATTCGTTATCAAACACTCTTGGTCCTTGCCACCAAATAGTCGCAATACAGACAAGCCCAAATACAGCAATTATTGGTAACAAGATTTTATCAAAAGTTAACTTGTTCTTTTTGTGCTCAAGGAAGTAATAGAAGACTAGAGCAAAAATGATGAACAAAGAGAGCATCATTAAAGAATCAGGACTCATGCCTCCCATATGATCACTAGACAAAAGAGCAAAGTTTTCCGCTAATAAACATGAGAAGACAATGACGAACCAAAACAGAATATAAGTTAATGTGAATCTTAATTTGCCCATATATTAATAAATAAGTTCTAATCTCTGTCTCATGTGTATTATACACACTAGACAGTTTATTTCACATATTTCTTTTCATATCATGATAATTAACCGTTAGGTATGCACAAATTTATTCATTCTTGCTATCATAATGGCATGGAAAATAAATACGAAGCTTTACAAAAAATAATCCAAGAAGCACGCCAAATCGTTGTGTTCACTGGAGCAGGCATCTCTGTTCCAAGTGGTATTCCTGATTTTAGAAGCGCCGATGGAATCTACAATCAAAAAACAAAATTTCATGCATCACCTGAAGAAATCATTTCTCATTCCTTCTTCCAGCACTATACAGAAGAATTTTATGAGTTTTATAAAGACAAAATGTGCTATCCAAAAGCACAACCAAATGCCGCTCATAAATACTTTGCAGATTTAGAAAAGAAGGGTAAAAATGTAATAGTTGTTACCCAAAATATTGATGGGCTTCATCAAAAAGCTGGTTCAAAGACAGTTTATGAGCTTCATGGCACAATTCATCAAAACTTCTGCACTAAGTGTGGCCGTCTTTTTGGCTTAGATTATGTCATGAATTCTGATGGTATTCCTCACTGTGATAAATGCGGAGGAATAGTTAAACCAAATGTTGTCTTATATGAAGAATCATTAGACGAAGATATTATTAGTAGATCTATTAACGCTATCATGACTTGTGATGTGATGATTGTTATTGGAACTTCATTAAAAGTCTATCCTGCAGCGGGTTTTATCCGCTACTTTAAAGGTAGCTATTTAGTGGTCATTAATAAAGAATCTACACAATACGATAATATGTGTGATTTGGTCTTCAATGAAGACGTCATTAACGTAGTAAAACACCTTAAATAATGAAAACGATTATTTTTGACCTTGATGGTACATTGCTTGATACACTCGTTGACCTTAAAAACGCTGTAAATCACGCGTTAAATTTTTATAATCTGCCTAAAAAGGACCTAGAATTCGTCAGAAAAGCTATCGGAAACGGCACGACCGTTCTAATTAAAAGATGCACACCTTCCTCATTAAATGACGAAGAGCGTAAAAGAGTTTTTGATGTATTTAAGAGTTATTATTTAGAGCATTACGCTGATTTTACTCGCCCATATAAAGGTATTAAAGAATTAATTCTTGATAGATTTAAAAGCCAAGTTAAGTTCGCTGTTGTTTCAAATAAAGATAATGACCTCACAAACAAGATTATTAACAAAGAATTTCCAAATTGTTTTGACATTATTCAGGGATCATATTTAGACCATCCTAAAAAGCCTGATCCATATCTTATTAATAAAATAACTAAGGAAAATATTATTGATAAAAAAGATTGTCTATATATTGGTGATACAAACGTTGATAAGGAAAGCGCGATGAACGCTGGCTTACCTTATCTATTAGTCAACTATGGCTATCGCACAAAAGAAGAATTAGAAAAAATGTGTCCAGAAGACACAACTATTTCCGATATTGAAACACTTAGTAAAGAAATTGAAAAGTGGGTTAAGTTATAAGCTATTTATTCTTTTCTCGACAAATGATGAAACTTTTTCTCTAGGTTGCTTATAAGAAATCGCTAATTCATCTAAAAGCATGTTCGTAGCGTAGTTAAGCATATCTAAATCAACAGGTCCGAGTTTTATTTCGGTGTTATTTTCTCCACCTATCTCGTTATAGAAATATAATTGACGATATAAATAAGCAATATCTTTAACATCGCCAGAAGAAAGTCTCTTCTTATAAGCATCTCTTCTTTGTTTGGTGTTAGTGTTGAATTCTTTTTCAATGCCCTTAATATAGCGTAATAATTTATCAGCTTCTTTCTCGTTCATTATTTCACGAATAATACTATTGGCTGAATCAACTGGGACATAACAAGTCTCGCCGCTTAAGCGATTAGCGCGCACCAAAAAGTAACTCTTGCCGTTCATTTCTTTGCTGTCAATAATAGTAGCTAATCCTTCACGACAATGGATCACTTCTTTGTTTACACTAAAACCTGACATATACATAAATATTATGTCATTTTTTTAAATTTAATGTAAGTGAAGCGTTTAAAAAATCTAATTGAAAGACGATTTTAGTGGGCAAGTTCTATTAAACACTAAGTGGTCTTTTGTGGACTCTTTATCAGTGCAATAATAACCTGTTCTAATGAATTGGAAGTGGTCTAATGGTTTGGTATCTTTTAAAGATGCTTCCACAAAGCCTTCAAGTTTAATCCATGAGTTTGGATTTAATCTTTCAATGAAAGTTTTACCTTTAGTTTCTTCTGTTTCATCGAACACTAATGGTTCATATAAATTAAATGTCGCTTTTAAGGCTGTAGTGGCTTCAACGTAATGAATTGTACCATTTGGTTTACGACCTTCAAAACCGCTGCCAGATTTGGTTTCTGGATCATATGTGCAGTGAATTTCAGTGATGTTGCCGTTTTCATCTTTAACTACACTATTACATTTAATGAAATAAGCGTGCATTAAGCGGACTTCATCACCAACAGATAATCTCTTCCATTTACGGTTTGGTTTTTCTTCAACGAAGTCTTCTTTTTCGATGTAGAGATATTTACCAAAAGCAATTTGGCGATGACCGAGTTCCTCGTTCTCCATGTTGTTAACAGCATCACAATATTCAATCTTATCTTCTGGATAGTTATCGATAACAACTTTTAATGGATTTAAGACCGCCATTGGACGTGTTGCTTTAAGTTTTAATTCTTCTCTAAGGAAATTATCAAGGTTTTCAGCGTTTGTGGTGCTATTGATTCTTGATAAGCCAGTATAAAGAATGAAGTTTCTAATTGCTTCTGGAGTAAGACCTTTTCTTTTTAAACCAACAAGTGTTGGCATACGTGGGTCATCATAACCAGTAACATAACCACCATCGACTAATTGGCGGAGATATCTTTTAGACATTACAGTGTTGGTAATATTTAATCTGCCCCATTCATATTGATGTGGAACATGTGGCATTTCACATTTTTCGACAAACCAGTCATATAAAGGACGATGGTTATCAAATTCTAATGAACATAGTGAGTGTGTGACACCTTCAATTGCATCTTGTAATGGATGAGCAAAGTCATACATTGGGTAGATACACCATTTATCACCTTGACGATGATGTGGTACATGTAAAATACGATACATGACTGGGTCACGCATATTGATATTTGGAGAAGCCATATCGATTTTGGCTCTTAATGTCTTTTCACCATTACCGTATTTGCCTTCTCTCATTTCTTGGAACAATTTTAAGTTTTCTTCAATTGATCTATTTCTATATGGAGAATCTTTACCAGGTTCAGTTAATGTACCACGGTATTCAGTAATTTGATCAGCGTTTAAATCATCAACATACGCTAAGCCTTTCTTGATTAAAAGGATGGCTCTATTGTATTGTTCTTCAAAATAGTCACTACCAAAGAAGATATTTTTTGGTTCATAGCCTAACCATTTAATATCGTTAATAATCGCTTGAACATATTCTGCGCCTTCATTAACTGGGTTAGTATCATCAAATCTTAAGTTTGTGTAGCCACCAAAAGCTTTGGCGAGTTCAAAGTCGTTAATAACTGCTCTAGCGTGACCGATGTGTAAATAAGCGTTTGGTTCAGGAGGGAATCTTGTCACGATGTGATCAACGCGGCCTTCTTCCAAATCCTTTTCCATGATTGTTTTAATGAAATTACTGATTTCTTCCATAACTAAATCCTCGCCAATATTTTACTCTAGTTGGATTGGCAATCAATAATAATTGTTATTTAGCAATTATTTATTCTTGTTTTTTCTTGTTAAAAACTGGCCAGAAAGCATCTGCGCCATAGTCAATACGATTGAGCTTCATAAGTTCAACCATATCTTCTTCTTTAATCTCAAAATCTAGTTTCATATTATCTTCAATATGTTGCTTGCTTGATGCTTTTGGAATAGATATTGTATCTAATTGTAAAGTGTATTTAATGCATAACTGCGGAACAGAAACATTATATTTTTCCGCCATTGCTTTAATCTTTTTATCGTTAAGAGCGCGACCGTGTGCAATTGGAGAATAAGCCTCAACTACGATATCGTTTTCTTGACAGAACTTAATAACATCAACAGGTGTTTCTCCAATATGTAAAAGAATTTGGTTAGCCATTGGTTTGATTTCGCAATTATTCATAATGTTTTGTAAATCTTTAATTAGGAAGTTAGAAACACCGATGGCTTTTAATTTACCTTCTTTGTAGGCTTCTTCCATTGCTTTCCAAACTTGAATGTTTTGCTTGTAATATTTAAACGGGCCTCTAAATAACGCCCATGGTTGTGGACAGTGAATAAGCATTAAATCGATGTAATCAACGCCTAATTTCTTTAATGATTCATCAATTGATGCTTTGGCTTTTTTATAAGATTTAATTTCCGCTTTTACCTTAGAAGTAATGAACACGTCCTCTCTTTTGAGACCTGATTCTCTAATTCCTTGTCCTACTCCTTCTTCGTTACCATAAGCTTGAGCAGTATCGATATGACGATATCCAGCTTCTAAAGCCATCTTCACGCAATTAGCGGCATTTTCGTTTTTAATTAACCATGTGCCATACGCTAAAGCGGGTGCTTTAACACCATTATGTAATTTAAATTCTTTCATATTTGAAACCCCTTTGATTTTATTTTGTCATATAAATATTTGTAAGCAAAACAAAAAGCAATAAAAAAGGATCTGGGCGAACCCAAATCCTTCGGGAGAGTATCGACTACTCGGAAGAGCTATTTTATTGAGCTTCTGACAATTTGAAGACGTCTAAGCTTGGATATGTCTCAGAAAGTGTAATCACTAATGTGTTTTCACCTTTGACAACATTAACACTAGCAATGAAAGCTTCGGACATTTCGCCACCGAAACCTTGAGCAGCTTCAAGAACGGCTTCTTCAGAGGCTGTAACATCAGCGCCGTTTAATTTGATACCCATAGAATCTTTAATGACGTATGGAGCAGCTTCGCCACCCATGCTCATTGGAGCACTACCGACGACTGATAATCCCATTTTTCCTGCTTTGCTAGCATTGAATTTATATGTGAGTGTAATTTCACCTTCAGCGCCGAAAATCATGATATAAGCACTGCCACTATGGACTGTGTTACCACCCCACATACCACCATCTTGTGTGACGTTGACACCAGCTGGTTTTTCTTCGCCTTGTAATTCTTCAGCGGATTCAGCTTCAACTAAGATTTGACCGGCAACTGGTGCTGGTTTAACGGTAATTTTAACTCTCACAGAGTACATACCGTCTTTCTTAACTGTAATATTTGTAATGCCTTTAGCAACACCAGTAACAACACCCTTAGCATCAACTGTGGCGGTTGCTTCATTAACGGAAACATATGAGACACCAGCAAGATTATTCTTGACTTGGATACTAACTGTTTGACCTTCGATAACTTCTAATTCAGATTCAACGACTTCGATTTGTTCTTTAGCAGCTGGTGCTGTTAATTCAACTTTTGCATCACCGGCATAAACCACTACTTCATTTAAGAAGATATTTGTGGCTGCTAAGAATTCAAATTCTAATGTATTAGAAGCAGCAATATCTAATTGGCCTAATGAAACTTCACCAAATTCAAGAGAACTGCCCCAGTCACCTGGATGGTCTTCGAGTTCAATGGCGTCAATGTTAACAGCTTTACCATTGAGTTTGACACCCATGGCTTCTTTTAATGTAACAGCGTTACTGTTACCGATATTTAACACTAATTCGCCTTTAACGGCTTTGCTTGATGTGAATTTAACTGTTTCTTTATCACCTTGACCAAAGCCACCGATAAATGTTTCTGCTGGTTCTTCGGATTGTTGACCCCAAGAAGATTGTTGAGCAATTGGGTTCCAGCCATTAACGGTTTGCATAGCAAACATACCGCCACCACTGAGTTCCCACCAGCCATCAGCTGAATAGTGATCAGCGGCTGTTGTTAAATCGAATGTAGCATTAGGTGCTGGTCTAGTAACATTAATGCCGACTATGCCTTTGGAATAGCCTTCTTTTGTTGCAGAGATGGTAACTTCACCAAATGCAACAGCGGTGACTAAACCTTTGTCGTCGACTGAGGCGATCTTGGCATCAGACGATTCCCATTTGACACCTTCGACATCAGCGGTTAATTGGACTGTTTCACCGACGAGGAGTGTTTTCTTATCGCCAGCGGCAGTGACTTTAATTTTTTGTTGAGCACTACTTTGTTGTGCTTGAGATGATGGTTGGTTTCCACTTTGTTCAGCTGGTTTGTTACAAGCTGTTAAGCCCATGCCTAAAGCTAAGCCTGCGGCTAACAAAGGTAGAAAAAACTTTGTCTTTTTCATTTTAAAAATCCTTTCTGTAGAAATGAAAAATATGAATGGTGAGCAAATTAATTGATTGAAATATTCAACTTTTTGCTATCTTCGCCTATCATTATAAACCTATTCATTATAAAAAAGTAGAATATTCATATTATTTTTATTGACGTAAAAATGCATGGCCAACAAAAAAGGTGACTTTTAGTCACCTTTGTTAAAATGTTGATTTGTTATTAAGCAGCGTGATCCGCAACTGTGATGGTTGCGATGTTAAACGTACCAGACTTAACGCCAATTTCCACAGTGTGTTCACCAGCTGTGAAATCGTAATTGCCTAAAACGTTAAACATGTAACCGATTCTGCTATCTTGTTGTGTAGAGCCAAAGCCGGCTTGCCATAAGTTCTTGGTGTTGGCAATTGTTTGCTCTGTACCATCAATCTTCAAGGTAAGAGAATTTGCTAGCTTTGTGGATGTACTTGTTGAAACACTGCCTGTATAACCTAAGTAGACAATAACATCTTTCTTACCAGCGGTAAGGTTAGCTTTATAACTAACTGTACCATTAGCTGGGACGGCATAGTATGTGCCTGGTGCTTTGTAGTCTGTCTTTGTTGTCTTTGTAACAGATGATGTTAAATCATCACCTTCACCGACTTTGAATGAACTTGGGATAGTTGCTTTAGTGCCATCTGTCATGAAATTAATAATCTTGTCTAATTTTTCAGCTGGGACACCTAACATACGAAGAGCAAGGTATGTTTGTTCTTGGAAGTTAGCACCTGGTAAAGCTAAAATTTCATCAATGTATTTCTTAATATCATCACCATTGTTATCTGGAGTTTTGCCTGGATATCTTTGGTTATCAATTGGAGCAAAGTTACTATAGCCATAGTCTTGGATGATTTCGTTGAATTTAATACCAAGTAAACCACCAATCATGACACCAGTAATACCGGTTCTATCTGTACCGATACGGCAGTGATAGAAGACAGGATAATTATTTTCTTCGGCTAAGATGTCCATGACTTGTCTAATTCTCACAGAGTTTCTAGCTAAGTTAGAATATGGGACAGAGCCATAGGCCATGTAGCAGTTTTGAACGGTAACACCATTACCTAAATTGACATTATTGCCAGTGCTATTAGCAACGTTAATTTCTGTTTTAACTTTCAATTGTTTGATTAAAACATCTTTAGCATCTTGGTCGGACGGAGTGCTGTTATCAAACCTACTACCACTTGTACGATAGATTAAGCCTTGTTTGACTTTACCACCGGCATAGGTTGTTCTACCGCCCATATCACGACAGTTTGGCATATTACCGACTAACAAACTTCTTGGAGCTTGTTCAGTAACTTTGAATGTCTTAATGTCTGATGCTTTTTCCGTGCTATCAGAATATTTAGCAACAACTTTGAAATAGTTAGTGCCTAAGAATGTGTTGTAGAAACTAAGTGATTTAGCGGAAGTGCCAACGACTTCAAAGCCATCGCTTAAGTCGGCCTTTTGACCAAACACAACACTGTATTTGCTAACTGTTTTTCCAGCTTCAGGTGTGAAGTTCCAGTCAATTTTAACTGGTAATGGGGATGAAACATTTTTATTACCCATTGCATCACAGCCATCAAGATCCGACTTACCCATTTTGTAATACTCTTTATTCATGTTTAAGTACTTTAATTGGTTAGCAGTATGGATTTCTTGAGCAGTATTAAGTTGTGCATCATCAAATGCGAAAGCACCCGCTGCTGGAGCAGGGATATCACTTGGTTGTGATGTATCACCACTTGGTTGACTTTGTTGAGATTCACCACTTGGTTGACTTGTTGGCTGTTCATCAGACGATTGAACATTGCTTTGAGCGGCTTGTTGGCAACCGGTCATAGTTAAAGCAAGCACAAGTAATGAACCGAAAAATAATTTTTTCTTCATAAAACGATTACCTCTAGTTTTGTATTCTATACCATTTCCCTATAAATAAAAAGTGACCTTTTTAAGAAAAGGCCACGTATAAGTTGAATAATTTGTATTAGTTTTACTTTTGGTTAGGTAAACCCATAAAGTAGATATAACCGAAACAAATGATGATTGGCAAGATCATGTATTGAATAAGGAATTGAACACCATTTGGCCAGAAAGCATTATTTGTGCCAGATAAAATAACTAAAAATAAACCAGCAAAAAAGCTAACGACAATTACGCCTAAGAATACTAAAAAGCTAACAAAGCGTAAGGCTGGTTTCTTTAAGATTATTTCCAACACTGTTAACACTAACACTGCCACAACACCTAAGCCGGCAACGAAAGAAAAGATACCAGCAACAATAGCAAGACCATCGTTAGATTCAACTAATCCAGCAGAAGTAACAAGCCAATTTTGAATTGTTGTTAAAACCCAGTATCCTAATAAGAATAAAAACACCATCTTCGCAGCATTATCTTTTTTCAATAAAACTAACAAAGGTGCTGCAACGAGTAAAGCTGTTCCGATTGTCATAATGATTAATGATGCAATCACTGAGATAAAACCGTTACCGAAACCAGTAGCGGTCATAATAGCAAACCAAGCGGCATAGAAGAAGCCACCGATGACAAAAATCCATTTAGCAGGTTTACTTAATGCATTTAAAAATTTTTCCATAATTAAATCCTCTTTTATACCTTATTAATATACAGCATTTTCATAAAAGTGATACAAAAAAACGGAACCACCGAATGATGATTCCGTTTATGTTAATTAGTTTAAATTATGCAGCGTAGACAACTGTGAAGTATTTAACTGCTAAGTTATAGCTATCAACACGTGTGAATTTGATGGTGTTGAGGCCAGCTTTTAAGGAAACTGCACCAACTTCAGCGTCACCGATTTTAGAGTAAGTAACAGAACCAACTGTTTCACCGGCTTCTTCTGGGAAGATATCGCCGAACTTTGTTTCTAAGTTAGCACTCATATCGATTTCAGCTTCGTTGACTTCTAATTTGAAGTTAGCGGTGTTTTCAGAATTCTTACATGAAGAGAATGACTTTTCTTCGTTATTATTGCTGCCATCATACCAATAGTCCATAGCACCTGTGAGGTAGATTTTACCTGTTTTGGCTGCTGGGATGTTGATTTTAACTGTCATAGAATTACCATTGCTACTGAGTTTGATGCAGCCTTTCTGGTGCGCCACCTTTATCTGAACCATCAATAGTAGCTTTAGAAGTAGCAACTCTTAAACCCTTAACATGGCAAACTGAACATTCGATATCTTCGTAATCGACGCCTTCACCTGAAGCAGCAACCGCTGCAGCGGTCCATGTGTGTTGTTTGAGCTTTGGAATGCTTCTTTCTTCTTTACCACCTTGATCGTTTGTGCGTTCTTCTTTACCTTCAGCTGCACATGTAGCAGGTGTAACTACTTTCCAATCGCCCCAAACAGGACCTTTTGAAGAGGGAGCTTTGGAAGTTGTTTGTGATGTTGGTTTAGCACTAGTACCAGCTGGTTGCTGAGAAGTTTTGCCACCATTACAAGCAGTTAATGCCATTGCAGCAAAAACAGCTAATACTGAGAATAATTTTGTTTTCATTATTTTTTCCTCCGTGAAAAACATTTTATCTAACAACTTATGTGTTTAGAAAACTTTATATATTATAACAAGAAATTTTCAATGCGGTTACAAATAATGTAGCCTTCGCGGTTGTGTACATCCACACGGTTGTACATAATACGTTCTTTATTTGGTTTAAGATAGATACCACCAGCTTGTTCAACAATGACTTGTGATGCAGCGGTGTCCCATTCTTTTGTACCATCACTTAAGCGATAAGATAATTCGCCTAAACCTTGAGCAATACGGCATGGTTTTAAAGCGGAACCCCACTTTTCAAT
>JAJJKW010000065.1:0-19160 GCA_023805745.1 Isotricha sp. YL-2021b | reverse complement strand
TCCCCAATCCCCAATCCCCAATCCCCAAATAATCTTTTATTAAGGATTGTTTATATTTTTAATTTTTAAAATTTAAATAAACTGAAATTAAAAATATTTAATTAATATATATTATTCAATATGAAATAATTTTTTTAAGTTAAATTCTAAATTCAAAATTATAATGTTTTTTAAATATATTTTTTTAAAATCAAACTTTTAATAAGAGTTTTTTTAGTAAGTCTCATTTTGAATAAAAAGAAACAATATTATATTAATTAAAAATAAATTAATTAAGAAAATGAATAAATTATCTTTTATTATTTTAAAATTATAGGGAATATTTTTTTTTCTCATCTTTATAAATATTTCAACGAACAATACATAAGACAATATATAATAATAAATATGGAAATCATTTATATATTTTTATTTTATATTCTATTTAATAATATTCTATCACAAATAGTTTTTGAATTTGAAAAAAAATATTCAACATTTAACAAATATAATTTTAGTAAATATATTTCAGATAATAAATATATATCTAAATTATTAGTAGGAAATCCACAACAAATAATTCCTTTAAGAATTGAATTTGGAGAATATTATTTTTATATACCTCATAAAAATATAAGTGGAACATATGAGGATGAAAAATCATTAACTTTTAAAAAATTAAATCAAAAACATAATTCCCGAATTATTAAAGAAAGTTTGGTTTGTACTGATGACTTTTATTTAAATGATTATAAAAATAATACTTTAAAATATAATAATATGAAATTTCTTTATATCACAAATTATAATAATAATAGAAAATTAATATCAACATCTCAAATTGGTTTAACTCAGATTTTATTATATGATTTCAATGAATATAATTTCATCTATCAATTACAAAAAATCAAAAAAATAAATCATTGTTCTTTTTATTATAATTATATAAATGATTCTAAAGGAAAAATAGTAATTGGTATTTTACCACATGAATTAGATAATAATTTTTATGAAAAAGATTATTTTAAATATAATTTAAAATCATCAGAGAAGGCTTTTCTTTGGAAAATGAATTTTAATTCAATAAAATTTTTTGATAAAGAATTAAAAGAACAAAGTTTAATTCTAAATATTGAATTTCAAGGAATTATTCCAAGTGATAATTGGAAAGATACTATAAAAGAATATTATTTTGATGAATATTTAAAAAATGGTTTATGTTTATTATTAAATCATTCTTCATATTCTTTTTTTGTTTGTGATACAAAAATAAATAAAGAAAAATTTAAAGAAATAGAATTCTATAATAAAGAGTTAAATTATACTTTTAATTTAAATTTTGAAGATCTTTTTATTCAAAAAAATAATCTTTATTATTGTTTAATTTTATATGAAAAAAAAAGTAAAAGACCAAGTTGGTATGTTGGAGAAATATTTGTAAAAAAATATCTTTTAGTTTTTCAACAAGAAAAAGGAATAATAGGTTTTTATCATAAAAATAATAATTATTTTAATTTCAACAATCAAAATTACTTATCTTGGATATTATTTACTATTTTTCTTTTTTTAACAATTTTATTAGGATATTTATTTTATAAAATGATAAGGAATACAAAAAGAAAAATAAGACATAATGAAATTGAAGAAAATTTTGAATATATTTCAAAAATCAATTATGAAAAATTAAATTTATGAGTAAAAAGTTTAAAAATTAAATATTAAAATTTTAATATTCATTTAAAAAAATTATTTATTATTTATTTAATAAAAATAAAATATATGATTTAAATTATTTTATATAATAAAGAAAATTAAAAATAATATGTTTTTTTGAGAAATTTAGATTATAATATTAAAAATTATTAATTTATTTTAGGTAATTATAAAATAATCCTGGGATAAAAATTAATTTAAATTTTATATATAGACTTTTTAACTCAATTCTGAACAATGAATTACCATTTTTTAAAATCCTTTAAAAGAATATGTAAAATATTTATTGGATTTAAGAAGTTTCAATTTTTTAAGAAAATTAAATTGAATTTTTTGTACCCTTCTTGGAGATTACTTCTTTATAATATAAATTTTCGTTATTCTTTTAAAATTTTAATTTTTTTGAATTTAATTTTTTTTGAATGAATTTTCATTTTTTGAGATTTTATTCAATTATTTTTTATTTAATCTTATTTGTTTTTTTTGATTTTCACAATGTAATATTTCTATATGAATATGATATTATTCTTAATTTAAAGATAATAAAAAAGAAAATAAATGAAAAAAATGATAAATGAGCTATTAATAATTCCAATTAAAACATATAAAAAGTAAAAAAAATATATTGAATAATTATATAATAAAAAAGAAATATTTATTAAAGAATTATGAATTTAAGATAAGCATTTCTATTCCAATTAAGAAGAAATATATTTAACCTGCAATTCTACCTAAAATAATTATTAAAAATTCAGAAAAAAAATTTTCAAATTATTATCAAATTTCATTCAAATTTTTATTTATAATATGTCATAAAATTATTAAATTAAGCATAATATCTATTTCAAAAAAAGGAGCTAAAATTTATAAATATTAATATTTATAATAATAAATTTAATAGGTTATGAGCGTTGTGTTAATTATATATTTTTATTTAAACCAGAAAATATATTTCTCATATTATTAAAGTTGAAATCAGATAAATTTAAAAATTTAAAGAAGAACAATTATAAAACATATTACTCATATCTTTAATATTATTAGTATTAAATTATCATTTAAAGATTTTAAAGAAGAACAATTATAAAACATGGAACACATATTTTCAACTTTATTAGTATTAAATTAGATAAATTTAAAGAAGTTAAAGAAGAACAATTATAAAACATATAACTTAGATTAGTATATAATCTTTTAATTTTAATATTTTATATTCTTTTCCATCTTCCAATTGATTGTATATATTCTTTTATTATTTAAATATATTTTAAAATAATTTTTTGATTCTTCTTCTTCATTATTATATAAATAAGTATCTCTATAATCTTGTTTTTTATAATTTATTATTTTACTGTTCATTTTATATGTAATACATTCTATTTGATTTCCTATTTTATTTATCTTAAATTCTTCAAAACAATATTTTTTTCCCTTTTAATTTAGGATAATTTTTTAATATTTTTTCTTCATGATCATCATTATTATTTATATTAATTTTTTAATATTTTTAACTTTTTTAAATTCTCAATTAAAGATAAAATATTTGAAATATCTTTATTATTATTGAATCTTAAAATTATTCCTTTTAAATTTTTTTAAATTTTCAATTATTTTATATAAAATATTATTATTATCTATTTTTAAATTTATATATTTTAAATTTTTTTAAATTCAATTTTATTTATAATATCTTCTAAATTATTATCTTCTTCTTCACAATAAATTGATCTAACTTCTTTAAAACTTTTTATTTTTTTTTGATTAATATTTAAATTAATATCACAAAGACTTATATTCTTATCTTCTATTAAATTATTATTATTTATTTTTAATCCTTCTATTTTTATTTTTTTATATTTTAATATTTCTTCAATATCATCATATTTATTTTCATAACTTTTATCATATAATTTAAATTCTAAATAATTTTTAATCTTATCATAAATAAATGAATATATTTTTAAATTTATATTCAAATATTCTATATTTTTAAGTTTATTTGGAAGATTAATGATATTTTCATTATTCTTTATAAACATATTAACCATATCATAATCATTATCATTATTTTCATCTTTTATTTTAACATTTTCAATATTTTCTACATTTATATAATAATATTCTAAATTAGGAAATTTGATACTATTATCAATAAATCCTTCAATTCTTAAATTTTTAATATTTTTTAAAATTATAGTTGAATTTGAATTAATATATTTATCGCATTTATAATAAATTTCTAAATTTGTAATTTTATCATTATTAATTAAGTCTATTAAACTAATATTTGATTGAAAAATATATAATTTTAAAGTAATAATATTTGAAAAAATATTGTATATTTCATTTTTATTAATTTGTGGATCTTCTTCTAATATATATAAATTTAATTCTTCTATATTTGGACAAAAAATATTTAAATCAATAAAGTGATTTAAATTATAAATATTTATACTTATTTCTTTTAGATTTTTCAAAATATCGTTTTTATTCAAATAATTAATAAATATTTTATCAATAATATAACATAAATTAAGATTATTTGTTTTTAAATTTGTTATTTCAAAAAAATTAGATAATAATGTTGATTCTTCAAATTCATCTTTATTATTTTTTAAATATTCTAGATCATTTGAATAATTTTCTTTTTCTAATATTTTTAAATCTTTCCAAACATTATTTAAATCTTTCTTAATTAAATCAGAATAATAATTAATAAAATCTTCATATAATAAAAATCCCTTTTTATCTTTATCATATTTAAATAATTCTTTAACTCTATAATCAATTTCCATTTCTTTAATATTTTGAAAAAAATCATTTGATAGTTGTTTAGTCATTTTTCCATTATTTGAAAATAAATCAAATATTATTTTAAAAGTATCAATTGCTTTATTTGTTAATGTATTGTTTTTCATTAATAATATTCTTGGATATTTAAATTCATTCATTCCTTCTATTTCAAAACGAGGATTTTCTTTAAAATATTTATTTTCAATTATTAATTTAAAATCTTTATCTTTAATATTTAATATAAAATCTTTTTTCTTTGATAAAACATTTAAAAATAAATCTTCATCAATAATATCTCCAAACTCATTTTTAAATTCAATATAATAATTATTAATAAATCTATAATTATTATATTTATTAATTTTTTTAAGAAAAAAGAATTCTTTATAATCATCAGCTAATAAATTTAATTTTTTATTAAGATATACATTATATTTAATAATTTTGAATTTTCTCTTTTCTGTTATAAAAGAAAAAAGTTGATTTAAACAATAAAATGATTTAATTTTTGATATTTTCATTTTGAAAGACATTTTTTGGATGAAATAATATAATTAATTAATCTTTTAATTCTTTATTTAATTTAATAATATAAAGTTATTTTTTACTTGTATTTCAAACTTTTATAAAGAAAAAATATTTTTACAAATTTAATTTCTGAGAAAAAAAGCTCTAAATTTTTTAAAATCTAAATAATCATTATAAAAAATAAAATTTACAAATTACTAATTAAAACTTAAATTGAAGTATATTTATCAAAAATTCTTTAAAATAATTTTATTTAATATTCTAAAGAGGTTATTTTAAATGAAATATTTTATGGTTTTCTATTGAATTGAAAATTAATTTATTTAATATTAGGCATTAAAATATTTTTTTAATATTATATTTTATTATAATTTTTTGGAATTTAAAACAAATTTTTCTATTTTTTTAACCATTTAAAAATGAATTTAAATGAATTTTTTTTCTTTAAATCTGTGAAGTGTCAAAATAATATAAAACATGATCATGAAAAATGCTATTTTTATCATAATTATAATGATAAAAAACGTCTTCCTTTGGATTTTCCTTTTTTACTAGAAAAATTTGAAAAAATTCAAACAAATAATAACAATATAAATGGATTTAATTCTAAAAATAATGAATTATCTTTTTATATAAGTTTAATGAATTTTTCAAATCAAGAATTAAATGAGGAATTATATCAAAATTATAATCCATGTATTAATTTAAATGAATATAAATATCATATTTTTAATTATAAAACTAAAGAATGTGAATTTGATAAACTTGAATTTCAATGTCCATTAAATAAATTATGTTATAATTATCATAAAGGAGAATTAAATAATGAAGAATATAAGAAACAATTTGATAAATTTAAGAATTTTATTTATAAAATAACTAAAAAGGGAGTTTTTATTTATTTAACAGAAATAATTGATATGTATTTTTATATTTTGGATTTAAAAAATAAATATTTACCTCAAAATGTTATGGAAATGAATAAAGAAAAATATAAACATCTTCTAAATGAGAATAAATCAAATTTCCAAAAAAACAATCAATTAAATAGTAAAGATTTAATAAATGAAATATCAAAAAATAAAAATACTTTTACTATTGGAGATAATTTGTTTAATGCTTTAAATTTAGATGAAAATTCAATTTATTATATATCTTTAATTATGCCAAAGAATGAAGTAATTACCAAAGTAATTACTTCCTTTTTAAATTCTCATGATGGATATTTGATTATAGGAGGAGATGAAAATTCAGATGAAATAAAAGGAATAAAATATTCTAGGAAAAAAAGAGATAATTTTAAAATTTGGTTTAATTCAAATTTTATTAATATATTAATAGAATATGAAGGAAATTTAAAATATGAATTTTTTGATTTAGATAAAGAAGAAATGTGCATTTTGAAAATATATGTTAAAAAAGTAGAAAATAAAAAATTAATTAAAGATAAATTTAATAATGAATGGTTTATAATTTCTAAAAAATTTTTAGAAAAATATTATCAAAAAAAATTAAATAGATTATCTTATAATGATATAAAGAAGTTAAACACCAAAGAATATATTGAAATAGTCCGAAAAAAATTTATAGATTATTATACAAATAAATTACTTAAATAATAAATATAAAAAAATTCATTTTTTACTTAAATATATATTAAAACCTATAATTTTATTTTAAATAATTAATTAAAAATAATTTTAATTCTTCAAATTAATTTATATTTTGAAATTTTTTTCTTCAATTTTCAATAATATATTTCAATTAACAAAAGAAAATTTTAAGATATATAATTAAATAAAAATAATTGATTTAAATATTTAAATTTTTTAGTAACATTTCTTTATTATAATCTATCATTTCATGAGAACTATATTTATCAATTTCAGAAGTAGAACAAAGTCTTACAAACCAATCAAAAACTTGAATTGGAAACCAAGTGAAAAAAGCAATAATTAAAATATTTTTAAAAGTATTCCAATCAAAGATAGAATAAATATTAAGTAAACTTTTCAAATAAATCAAACTGGCTAAATAAACAATACAAGTTCCAAATAAACTCAAAACAATAATAAAATTAAATTTCCTAATTTCTAAATAAACATTTAAAACTTCAGCAAAAATTAATTCAGTAAAAGTTAAAGTTACAATTTTTAAAAATATATTATCAGTAAATAAATACATAGAACCAATCATAATAATAGAACTTTGGAAAATACTTTTCCAAGTCCAACTAAGAAAATTTTTTATTGACAATTCTCTTCCTTTTAATAATCCTCTATATAAAGAAGGATATTTCATAACATTATTATAATCAATATCATAATCTAATAATAAACTCATAGCAGGAAAAATAGTATAAATAGTAGAATAACCTAAAATTAAATAACCATTATATAAAGCAACAGCATTATAATAAAACATAACAGAAAAAATACATTGTATAAAAGATATAATTAATCCTCTATGAATAATAAAATTACTCATTTTTGCAGAATTTTTATAAGTTAATCTCCCATACCAAAGTAATAAATTATTTAATATTTCAAATTTTAAAATAGAAAAATCTGAAGATAAAGAAGCTTGAATTCCTTCTTTTCCTACAATTCCAATTCCAATATCTGCTTTTAATATCATTGGAACATCATTTCCTCCATCTCCAATTGCACAAGTTCTTTCATTTTTATTAATATATTTTTTTATTCTTCTTACAATTTCACTTTTTTGAGTTGGAGAACATCTACAACATATTACACTTGGTGATTTCATTGATGATAAAAAAAATACTTTTCTTAATTCTTTTCTTAAACAATATTCTATTATTTTTCCTTCTATAAGTAATATATATTGATTTGGTTTTTCTGATATTATTTGATTAAAGTTTTTTAATTTATTTTTAATATCATTTATTATATTATCATTTGAAATTCCATTTTCATAATCAAATATTATTGGAAATATATTTTGATAATCTGATTTTAATCCTGTTGATATTGAAATACATTTTGCTGTTTCTGCTTTATCTCCTGTTAACATCCAAATTTTAATTCCTCCTTTTCTTAAATTTTCTATTGTTAATTTTATATTATCTTGTAATAAATCTTCTACTCCAGTAACACATAAAAAATTCATTTCATTTTCTAATTGATTTATTACATTTTGTATTTTTTCATCTCTTTTTGACATACTTAATTTTGCTTCTTCATATTTTATTTTAAAATTATTATATAAATCTTCATTTAATTCTTTTGATGTTAATACTAATGTTCTTAAACCTTTTTTTGCTAAATTTAAAGCATTTACATTTATAGGATTTATTTGACTTGATTTTACAAAATTTACTATAATATTTTCAGCTCCTTTTAAATAGAACTTTATTTTATTTGTTTGTAAATCTTTTAATATTATTCCCATTCTTTTTGTTTCAGATGAAAAAGGGAAATTACCTAAAATTTCAAAAGATAATATATTTCCATTTTCATTTATTTTCATTTCTTTTTCATTTCTAGATATTAATTTAATACCACAACTAACTGCAAATTCAACTAAAGAAATTTCATCTGGTGATGAAGCTTGATAAGAAGAAACATTACCTCTTTCATCTATAATAGGTGTTACATTATGACATAAACTCATAGTTTTAATTGATTCATATATAATATTATTACTTTTATCTTTAATTATATTTTTTATTGTTTCTAAATCTTTTGTAGCATCTAAAGTTTCTTCTTCTGTTGATAAATATTTAAATATCATTTCATTTTTTGTTAAAGTTCCAGTTTTATCACTAAATAAATATGATACTCTACCTAAATCTTCTGGAAAAGAAGAATTTCTTACTACAGTTCCTTCAATATTATTATCATTATTTATTAAATATGAAAAATATCCTTTTGATAAATCTAAATTTACTCTTAAACTAATTGGTATTATTCCACAAAATAAAACAATAAATCTCATAAAACATATTAATTTAAAGTAATAATTACAATCTTTAAAATATATTACTGCAAAAGCCAAAAGAACCATAATAAAAAAAAGGAATTTATTATAGAAATTTATTTCTAAATCGAATAATCCTATTTTTAATTTTGGTTTTGTAGAATTCATTTTTGCTCTTGTATCTTTTCCAGTATATATTACAACTCCAGTTGTTTCTTCTGTTGCTAAAACAGTACTTTCCCAAATTGTATTTTCTAAACTTAATGAATCATTTTCAACTTTATTTGATTCTAAATTTAACATACTTAAATTTCCTTTAAATTCATAAATTCTTTTATTTGGAGGCTCATATTCAATTAAAATTTCATAATCTTTAAATAAAGAAATCATTGTTTTCCCTTGTAATTTTATTGGAACTTTTCTATTTTTCCAATCTGTTTCTCCATCTAATTGTTCTGTTCTAATATATAAATTATTTCCTTTTTTATTATTTAAAATTATTAAATCTGCAGGAGACCTTTGATTTTTTTTTAAAATTAATATATCTCCTATTTTTATATCTTTAGAAAGTATTTTCATTTTTTTTTTAGATTTTGAATGTTTGTCATAAATTAATTTTGTAAATTCTTCATTATTTGTTAATTTATCTTGATTAAATCTTTTTATTTCATCAAATAATTCTTTTAATAATGTCATAAATATTACAATTAATAAAGGAGCTAAATATGAAAATAAAAATCCTACTTTTAAAACAGGTATGAATTGACTTAATGTCATTATTAAATAAAATTGATTTCCAAAAAATCTAAATTGATTTAATATAACAACAGGAATAAAAGATAAAAAATTATATTTTGTATTTACAACTCTATTTGAATAACCATAAAAACTATTTGAAGGTGAATGAATTAAAACTGCTCTTTTTGACATTGTATCTTGTAAATATAAAAACGGAAAAATAAAATATAAACATTTTGTAAATGATGAAACATGTTGATTATTTATATATTTTTGACATTTGTTTTTAAACATTATTGAATCTTCATTTATTATTTTCATTGTATTTTTCTCTTCCATTTTTCTTTATTATTTACAAAATTAAAAATATTATTAAAAATATTTTATATTTTAAATAAACTTATTTTAATTATTATTTTTATTTTCTTCCATATAAATCATATGGGGTAAATTTCTATAATCTCTATTAAAATATTTTTTAGTATAAATATTTTTATATTCACTTAAATGATTAAACCAATTAGGTAAGTCATTATAATTGAAAGTATTCATTATAAATAAAACTAGATTTTCTATAAAAGCAAATAAAATGAATTTATTAATAAAATCTTTATTTTTCAAAATAGAAAAATCAACATAATATTTTAAGTTTAATAAATGAGGATTAGAAAATAAAATTAAAGCAACACTTGTTAACATTCCAATAAAATAAAACATTTTTAAAACACTATTATAAATATCAATTCCACTTGCTCCTTCAATTATATCAACTCTATTTAAATTGACTATTTTATAAACATCAAAATAAGTTTCTAAATATGAAAAAAATAATGAAAGAATAGGAGTTAAAGGAGCTGCAACTGAAAATAAACAAACAAATCCAAAAGTAATTATTCTTTTATTATAATCATAAATTAAAGTATTAAATTCATTTGACAAAATTTGATGTTCAATTGAATTAGTTTTTGGATAGAATAAAGGATATTTACTTATTCTTCTTAATCTTATTTGATACATTATTAAAGGATAAAAAATTTCATATAAATTAAAAGAAAAATTTATTATTAGTAATAAATATAATTGAAGTTCTAATTCTTGAAAACAATTATCAAATAAGCATTTTTGTTTTGAATATGTTTTATAAAATGCAATATAAAATAAAGTTGAATAATTATTAACAAGTTCAAATAATATTAATTTTAAAGCAAGAGAATTTTGTTTTTGTGATAATTTTTCATAATTTTCCCATTCACAAAATAATCTAGCAATAAATTCATATAAAATACTCATTAATTTTAAAGTTAATCCTGTAATACAACCAAAAATAATATTCCATTTTATACTTTGAGAATATTTTTCTTTATTTTTAATTTTATAAATATAATGAACACTAACTAATCTAATTATAATCATCATACCTAAAACAATATAAGAAACAAATCTTCTAAAATGAGAACTTACAGTTGAAAAAATTTTTATTTTTTCTCCAAATAAAAAATCATAAGTTTTATTAGGAGTAAAATTACCATTTAAAGGTTCTATTTTTTCATAATTTTCCATTCCCCAAAAATAAGAAAATAAATGTTCTTTTTGTTGCCAAACTTTTAAAAATAGTATTGCCCAAATTGTAATAAAAATACATAAAATAATAAGGAAAATATCATATGTATTTAAAGTTAATTTTTTAATAGTTTTTATTTCATAATTATGTAAAATTTCATCTTGATTTCTTCCAACAAGAAAAACTAAAAATCCAATTAAACTTGGTAAAATCATCCAATTACAAAAAGAAGTACACCATAAAAAATAAAAAGAAATATATTCTCCAAAATAATTTCTAATAGTATTAACTAATCTATAAACATGATATTTAGAAAAAATTTTACTTGAATCATCAAATAAACTTTTAGTAGATAATTGATTTCCATAAGAAACATAATTTCTTTTATAAACAATCATCCATAAAATATTATATTTAATTAAAGTATTAATTTTAAATAATTGTTCAAGAGCTTTATTAATTAATCTTAATTTATCAATATTTCTAAAAATACAAGTATCATGATTACAAGAATTAATTCCTTTATGAAAATCAGGATCATTTTCACAGTCATGATAATTATCATTTCTTTCATAAGTTCTAAATTTTAATTTTTTTATTTTTTCAAATGGCATATAAGGAGGAAAAGCTGTTTGATCATTTTGAGAAAATTCCCAAAATTGATGAGATTTATTTAAATCTGTTTTTTGAGTTATTAAAGATACATCTAAAGAATTATTTAATGTTCTACTTAAACTTAATCTTTCTTCATAACTTAATGATTTTTTTGAATCTCTTAAACTATTTTTTCTTATTTCTTTATTAACAAAAATATTAAATTTTGAAGCATATGGTTTTAATTGTAATTCAAATCCAAAAAATTCTGCGAAAGTTTCATAATTATCTTCATTTCCATATATTATCAATAAAATTTTTTTTGGAGCTGAATCACTAATTTCAATTTTAATATTTAATCCAGTGAAATATCTTATTACACTACAAAATATTAAAATAAAATCTTCATAATGAAATTCATAATATGGTAAATATGTTGAATTTGTATTATCTGGATTACATGTTACATATATTTTTGTACATTTGTCAAAATATTCTGGAAGAGATTCTTTTAATTTTTTTGAATTATATTCAGCATATTTATTTAATACTGTTTCTAATAATAATTCATTTGATTTTTGAACTTCACTTAAAACTTCTTTTAATAAATTCCTAAATTGATTATTATCTTGAATTTTATTATAAATTTCATTTTGAGTTGGATTTGTGTTAAAATAACTTGAATTTAAATAATCTGAATTTATTGATTCATTTAATTCATTTATTGAAGAAATATTTTGATTATTTTCTCTGATATTATTATTATTAAAATTTAAATTTTCTGAATCTCTATGAATTTCATTTAAAGGAATTCCTGTATCAATTACTGTTGAAATTTTTTTTATTTTTGAATAATATTTTTTATAAAATCTTTCATTACAATTAAAAATTAAAGTTGTATAAACTTCATTTTCTTTTGGTTCTGGTGTATCAAAAATAGAATAAATTCCTTTAGGATATAATAATATTATTTTTTCTGCCATTGAATTTAAAACATCTGGAATTGATTTCATTGTTTTTTTTAAATTAAATTTTCTTGTTCCTCTTCTTAATAAACTCATATTCTGAGGTCCAATTTCTATTTCTTTATCAGTCATTTTCCAATGATTAAATTTTATTATTTTAAATTAATTTTTTATGGATGATAAAGGAATTTTTGAACAAATTAATAAATTAATTGATTATGGGAAACAAGTTGAATTATTTATTTCATTAAATAATGAAAAAAAAAATAAAAATAAATTATGGAGTTATTATTTTGAAGAAAGTGCTGTTATTAAAATTATTTCTTTTGAGATAAATGGAAAAAAAATTAAATATGAATATTGTAATTATCGTATTAAAGTAAATTATGATGAAATAAATAATGAAAAAATAAATATTCATTTAATTTATAATGAAATTTATCCTAATTTATGTAAATATTATAGAAATGAACATATAAGAATTCCAATGAATGAAAGTGGTTTATATGGAAAAATTAAGGTTATAATTCCAAATGATTATGATTTAATTTGTTTTGAAAATGATTTAATTAAATTAAATAATAATAATGAATATATTTGGGAAGGAATTATACCAAAAGAAGGTTTAAGTGATTTTGTTAAATGTTCATATAAAAAAGCAAAATGGAAAATTGAATTTTTAGAGAAAATTGAAAGTGAAAAAGAAATAAATGATACAACAATAATTTACCCAAAATTTTTTATAGGTGGAAATAATAAAATTATACAATATGATTTAAAGACAAATTTTTCTGAAAAAATAGATAATAAAAACATAATAGAAGAAAAAAACAAATTTAAATTTAATTTTATAAATACAAAGAAAAAACAAGTTTATATCAAATTAAATATTATATTTGAAAATAATATATATACAAAATATGAAATTAATTTATCAGAAAATATAATAAAAAAACATTTATCAACATTAATAGAAGATAAACATTATTATTATTTTAATCAATTTACAAGAAAAATAATTTCTCAAAGCAAAACAAACGAACCAAATTTCATTAAAATTGGAAAATGGATAAATAAAAATATAAATTATAATATAGAAATGAGTGAAAGAAATTTAAATCCAATAGAAATTTTGGCTTTTAGAGAAGGAATATGTGATCATTTTACTTTATTATATTCTACTTTATTATTTTCAATTGGAATTATTTCAATTAGAATTGGAGGTTATTCATGTAATGAAAGAATAAAAACTAGAAACTTAAATTTAGAAAATGATGGTCATTCTTGGAATTTAGTTAAAATAAATAATAATTGGATTCCTATTGATACAACTTATGGAATATTTAATGGAAAATTACCAATTTCACATATATTTGAGTTTTATATGAGTGGTTCTTCATTTTGTGAAAGCTCTGATGAAATTACCAGAAGTGGTTTTATTAAAAAAATTGAATTTATTGAATAAAATATAATATTAAATCTTATTAATCAACTTTCATTTGGATACAAAACAAAAAAATATTAAATTAAAATTATAGTTACAAATTTCATTAAAGGTTATTCATTTAAAAAGAAAAAAATATTATTATAATATAATAAATAATAATGCCTTTGAATCAAAAAATGAAAATAATTTATTCTAAAAATAATTCAAAATATGAATTGAGAATAATAAAAATATTATTTAGACCTTATATATAAAGAATTAGAATAATTTTATTTAAAAGAAGAATCAATTATCAAGAATTCAAAAAGATTTTTAAATTTTTTTTTTTAATTGATATTCAACATAATGAATTTATATTAAGAATAGTTATAGTTTTTAAAATATAAAAAAGAATTTGTTAAAAACGATTTATTGAAAGAATTTAAATTTAGAATTAATAAAATTTAGTTAAAGAAATAAAGACAATTAATTAATGTAAAAAGGAAAAATTTATATTAATTTCCCAAAATTTCGCTTAATTTTGGGATTTAGAAATTTTGAAAATTTATATAGGAATAATTTCCAGAATTTTTCGAGAAAATTTTTCCCAAAAATTATAATTAATGATATTCAATAATTTCATTAAATTATAAACAATGAATTTCATGGTATTAATATGAAATTATAAACTCTAACTTTTTCACATTATAAATTCTGAAATTCATTTAATAATATAAATCACAAATTTTACTTTAACTAAATAAGTTTATTTGATTTGTTGTCAAATATTCCATTATTAATATTTAATCTATTAATAATGCTTCATTGATTATTTTATATTTTATGCATACAAAATTCCAATCTTTATATTTATTTTCTAATTCACTCATTTTATCTTTACCTATTAAAATATATACAATTATACAAAATAAGATAAGATAAAGGAAGTAATGCTTTTTGATTAATTGATATTAAATTTATTTTAATATATTTTTAAGCTTTTTCTTTCTATGTTATATCAGATTGATGCTAATTTTTGAGATGATAATAAATAAAAATCATAAAATAAATCTATTTATGATTATTTTGATGTTAAATTTAATAAATATAATTCGAAAATTCCTCAAATATGTTATTAATCTAATCAATAATATACAAAATAAAGATATTTAATGAAGAATTTTTATTCCTTTAAAAATAATTGATAATTAAAGTATGTGTTTTTTCAAATTAATTTAAAAAAAATATTTCAAATAGTTAAACAATAATGTTGATGAATCTAGAAAAGAAATAATTATGAGAAAAAATATAATAATAAACAACTAATTATTAAAATATGGAAATTAAAGAGTTTTTACACAAATATAAGTAGAGGAAATCTGTTAATTTTTTTTAAAAATCAATGATTAATTCAAAAGAATTCTTAGAATAAATATAATAAGAAATTTCTTTTTATTTACAAGTATGCAAATTTAGAAATATTTTCTTTTATGTTAAAAAAATTAAACATTTATTTAATTATTAATAATATAAAAAATTAAACAAGGAATTAAAAGTTTTTATTCAAACATTTAATAATTTATAATTAAATGCTTTCAATTAATATCCAAAAAAAATAAATTTTTTTATTAATTAATGGATGAAGGGAAAATAATAAAAATAAATTTACTTCTTGGAATTACAGGTTCAGTTGCAGCAGTAAGATTTGAGCAAATATTACAACAATTTTATTCTTTAAATAAATTTAAAATAAAAGTAATCATAACAGAGAAAGCGAAAATATTCTTAGAAAAATTAATTTCAGATTATAAAGAAATAGAAAAAAAATATGAATGTGAAATATATTTTGACGGAGATGAATTTGAATTATATAAAAAAGATGAAAACCATGTTTTACATATTGAATTAAGAAAATGGGCAGATTTAATTTTATTAGCACCATTATCAGCAAATACTTTAGCAAAAATTACAAATGGAATTTGTGATAATTTATTAACTTCTGTTGTTCGTGCTTGGGATTTTAAAAAAAAAGGATTTTTTTGTCTAGCAATGAATACTTTAATGTATGAAAATTTCATTACTGAAAAACAAGTAAATATTTTAATAAATGAATTTAAATTTATTCAAATTCCTTCTTCTGTTAAAAAATTAAAATGTGGAGATTTTGGTATTGGAGGAATTGCTGATACTAAAGATATTGTCAATATTGTTTGTAAAAATATAAATTTAAAAATTGAATAATAATTATTTTTTTTATTGATAAATTTTGAAAGAAATAAATTTATTCATTATTTATCAAAAAAACACTCCTATCATCTGTCAAAAAAATAAAAATAATTTAATGAAATTATGAAAAAACTTTAAGTATAAATAACTTAAAAGATTTAAATAATTAATAAAGAAACTTTAACTAATTTTTATTTGGAAGATTGTCTAATAATTAACTAAATAAATAAACATAATAATTATCATATAATTCATTTCATTATTTTATTAAAATTATAATTTTTTTTATATATAACTTAATTATTTTAATCTTTTTTAATTCATCATTTTTCAATTCTTCAAAAAATTAATTATTCTTAGATTAAATATTTTATTCTCAAATAACCATGTTAAATCCTTAAAAATATCATTTATTATTTTTATATTTTAATTTTTATTGTTTTTAAACACAAAATATTAATATATTTAATAATTTAAAATAATTTAAAAATAATATATAAAAAAGTACATACAGTTTATATTTTAGCTATGTATACTTTTTTCTAATAGATTTTTAAATTTATTTGGTTGAGTTTAAATATTTTTTCAAAGAAGTAAAGAATAGAAATAATTAATAATATTTTTATTTAATATATTTTATTAACAAAAGTTAAAATAGATTTTAATTGTTAATTAACTTATATTTTTATTATTTTTTTAAATTATAATTATGAAATTTTAATTATTAAATAATTATTTCTAAATCTATTATTCTTTTTAAATATTTATTATTTATATCTTTTATTTTTATTTTATTTATTATTTTTATTAAATATTAATATTATATTAATCTAACTCATTTTTTTCTTTTTTCTTTTTTCCTTTTTTCTTTTTCTTTTATTATTTCTATTTTTAAAAAATCTTTTTTAATTTTTTAAAAATTTTATTTTTAAATTAAAAAAGTGATAGGGAATTAATTTACTTTTATCATAAAATTATCAAATTACTTTTTATTTTTCTCTTTTTTTTTGATTTAATTCAAGAAATTCATTTATATTCAATCACTTACTCTTCAATTTTTAATTAATAATAATATATTTTTGAAAATATCTAATAAATGGAATTATTAAGTTTAAATATTTTTTTATATGAAAATTGTAATTATATATTAAACCTTCTAATTTGTATTTTTTAAAAAAATTATTTTTAGATAATTTTATAATTTATAAAAATAATATATTTTATATTTTGTTTTTAAAATACTTAATAATTATTTAAGAAGTACATCAAAATCTTCTAAATTATTTTCTTCATTAAATTCATTTGTCCCAGTTTCAGATGTTTTAGAATTATCTTCTTTATTAATTATTTTTTCAGAAACATTATCAATTAAATTATCATCACCTTTAAATATCACAATAATTTCATGATAAATTAAATTTCCAAATAATAAAATCAAATAACCAATTAATTGAATCCAATTAAATTTTTCTCTATAACTTTTAGGATTGAAAGGAAATAAGAAATAAATCCAAATTAAAATAATTTTCATATTTTCTGCAATAGCTCTTGCAGTACTTGTTGCTTCTTTTCCAATAGTAATTCCAGTTAAATTATATCCAAGATCTCCAATAGCATATAATATACTTAAAAAAATTAATTTATTACTATTTTTTAATTGTTTTAATGCAAAAATAAAATTTTCAAGAGACCAAACTCCATTTTCATCTTGTGTACATACATTTCTAATAAAATCAGATTTACCTTTTCCACAATTTATAGAATCTAAAATTGGTAAAACAATAATCATTAAAAATATACCAAAAACTCCTTGAAATCCAATAACTTTTGTAATTTTACATTTATATTTTTTAGTTAAATTTTCTTCATAAACAAATTGAAGTGAAGTGAAAAATTGTCCAAAAACAGTTAAAGCAATTCCTCCTATTGTTGTTCCTAAATTTGATGATTTTTTTAATCCTTCAGCTAATCCAACAATAATTAATCCTAAAATTGTTAAAAACATTCCTAAATAATGATTCATATTATGTGAATTTTTAATAAATATAACTGATAAAATATATGTAAAAATTAATAATGCTCCTCTTAACATTTGACATATACTTCCTGGTAAAAGTGCAAGACCAAAAAATGCTAAAGAAGAACCAAAAAAATCAAATATTATTGAAGGAAGTGATTGATAAAATTTAAATTCTGGCCTTTTATCTTCATTTAATTCATTTTCTTTTTCATTGTTTCTTTCTATTAAATAATAATAAATTAATGCAAAAACTTGATCTATATATAATATTAACATTAAAATAAAAACATGTTGAAAACCTACTCCTAAAGACATTGTTTCATATTGTATTTTTGGAACAATTCCTGCAATTGAAGAACCTATTATAAATATAACTAAAAGAATATTTATATATGTTGTTTTTGATATCATTTTTTGAAGTTATATTTTTTTCTATAAATGTATATATTTATATTTTAATTAATTTTTATTGAAAAAAAACCATTTTTTTTATTTTTTATTTAATATATATTGTATTATAATATTTTATTTATGGTATTTTATTGAATTTACCTTTTTCATTTTAACTTTTAATTAAATTTTCCCACAAAAATTCATTTTGGAGATTAAATTTAAGATTTTTAAATTTTAGAATTTGGGGATTGGGGATTGGGGATTGGGGATTGGGGATTGGGG
>JAJJKW010001975.1:0-19173 GCA_023805745.1 Isotricha sp. YL-2021b | reverse complement strand
TATTATATAAATAAAATAATTCTGATTTTTCATGTATGAAAACCATAAATTATAAAATTATATAATAAAAAGAAAGAATAATACGAATAATGAGGATGTTATTTTTTTAAATAAATCATCAAAAAATATCCAAAGATTTATTTTTATAAAAAATTAAAAAAGTCTTTTTTATGTTCTATATTAATCAAATCCTCTTTATTAATTATTAAAAATTAATTGAACATCTTTAATTTAAAATTTTATTTGTAAGACTTTATATCTTTTTTATTTTATACTTTATTATCTTTATTCTTATGCTTATTATCCAAATATGAAATAAAAAAATAATTTTTTAATTTAAAAAAAAATTTAACTTCAAAAAAATAATTATTTCTTTTTAATTCATTTTTTCAAATCATAATTTCAAAAAAATTTAAATAAAAATTCTTTTATTATTAAAATTAAAAATATTATATATATTTAAATAAAATAGTAAATATACCATTATATCAATAAAAAAATAATTTTTAATCACTAAATATATTATTAAAAAGATTATTATTCAATAATATTTTTCTATTTTTTTTATTTGTATTAAAATATTGAGGATATTTATCTCCAAGAACATTTAAAATATTAATTAATTCTTTATCAATTGCAATTAATTTTCCACCAACAGTTAAATGTCTTGGATTAGAAATTCCTTTTGAATTTCTCATAGTATATAATATACTTGCTAATTTTTGACAATCATTAATATTATTTTCACCTTCTTTTCTAAATTTAGAACATAAACCTAATGAACAAATAAAATAATCAAAATTTAAAAAATCTCCTTTTGTATTATTTTCTTCATTTGAAATTTGAGATAAACAAAAAAATAACTTTTTCATTTCTACTAATGTTGTTATATTTGGGAAAATTTCAAAATCTTTAAATATCAAAAAAAATTGATTGAAATTTAAAATAGTTTTTACTGAATACATCATAAAAATTTGATATAGAATATTTTGAAGTATAGAAAATATTTGTTTTAAAGTTTTATTTATTTCATTTTCTGAATCTTTTCTCAGAATATTCAATAATATTTTTATTTCCTCTAAATCATTATTAATTTCATTTTTATAATTTTGTATTTTAATATCAAAAATTTTAAATTGTTTAAAAGCATCTCTTTTTTTTTTTTTTGGATAAATAAAATAACTAATAGCTTGAATAACTTCATAAAATTGTTCAAAAGTTAATTTATTATAAATTTCATTATTTTTATTTTTTAAAAAGAAATTTTCATTTTCTGGAAAATTTTTTTTAAAACAAACTTGAAAAAAAAGCATTTGAGCATCTTTTTCAGTAAATAATTGTTTTTTAATAGTTCTACAAGTATCTAAAGTATATTCATAATCAGTATGACTTTTATTAATAATTGAAGTTTGTATAACTCTAATTTCTTCATCATTATTATCTTTATAAATATTAAAAACTCCTAAATCTCTTAAAACTTTTAAAAAACTAGAAATTGTCATTTGAGGAGTTATTAATTTATCACCAATTGTTGAATATATATCATAAATATTTTTAAATATTTGTTTTTCTTCATCTTCATCATTATCTTCTTCAGTTTTTAATTCTGTTATTTTTGTATATGTTTCTAATTTTTCTAATTTTATTATTTCTAAAATTATCGAATTTTCTAATTTTAATTTTTTGTCATCTGGTGTTTTAATGTTTAATATTTTACTCATATTTTCCATTCCATTACTTATTATCATTTTTTTAATTAAAAAACTAAATCTTTCCCATAATTTATGTGAATCTTTTTTATAGAAATTAAATGAAAAAACTAATAAAAATAAACAAAATTTATTAAAAGTAAATATATTCCCTATATCTTCTTCAAATATTTCATTTAAATTTTTATCTAACAAACAATTATAATATATTGCTATTTTTTCCACTATAATTAATGATGGACAAATTTCATAATCTTTTGCAAAATTTACTAAACTTTCTAAAGAATTTTTGATTATTTTTTTATAATTTTTATCATTTAAATTTAATTCATGTTTGAAATAAGAAATATAAATCCAATTTAATGCATCATATAAATATATTAATAAAATTTCACTTCCTTTATCTAAAAATTGATGATTAAAATTATTAATCGATGATTCAATTATTTTATATTGGAATTTATCTGTTTTATCATTTTCTATTTTATCATTAATTGGATATAAAAATTTTTCTGTAAAAAGAAGAACAGCATTTCTAGGATTTTCTTCAAATTCTTTAGGATATTTTTTTTTTGATAATAAAGCTATTAAATTTAAAAATTGATTGGAAGTTAATTTTGAAATTTTAGGTGAAATACCTTTGATTAAAATTTCTAAATTATTTGAAGTGAATGAATCTTTTTTTTTTAAATTAATATTATTGGGATTAGTCATTATTCTAGAATTATTTTTACTTTGATTAACAGAAGAAAATTCTGATTCTATTATATTAGCTTCTTTAAATATTTTAACTAAAGTTTGATAAGATAATAAAAAGTCTTTTTCTTCATAATAAAATTTACTGTAATTTAAAAAAATATTTAAGCAAATAGAATTAATTTCTTCTTTAATTTCATTATTATTTTTTATCTCATATTCATGTTTATTTTTTGTTATTTGAATATCAGAAATATAAGAATTTGAAGTTGAATTTTCTTCTTTTTTTATTATAATATCAGTTTTATCATTTGTTTTTTCTTGAGTTTCAACTTTATTATTACCACAACCATCATCACTAAAAGAATAATCATTTTCAATTATTCTATTACTTTCAACAGAAGAAGATTCTTCAGAAAAAGTTGTATTTAAATCATTCATTATTATTATTGAAATATAATTAAAAGAAATTAATATAAAAATTAAAAATTATTTTCATCATAAAAATTTAAACAAAAAAAATAAAAAAAAAAATTATTCTTCTTCATCTTTATAATTAGTAAGAATAACCCAATTAGTTAAAGTTTCAGTAATAGTACTAATTAATTCATAACTTTCAGTAAAATTTTTAAAAACAGTATCTAATAAATCAATAGCTTTAAATCTTTGACTTTTTAAATATTTAATAGCTCCAACTTTATCTTCTTTAACTTCAAATAAAAAAATAGAATAATGATAATTTCCAGCAAGATAAGCAGGACTAACTAAACAAACTTTTTCTTCTTCTAATAATTGAAAATAATCATTATATGCTTTATCAGTTTCTTTTAATAATTCTTCTTTTGTTTCTTGATCTAAAGTAACTTCACATTGATATCTTTTATAATCTGCATAACAAAATTGTAAAAAACCTTTTATATCTTTACTTCTATGTGAACTTACTTCTATTCCTTTATATATATCTTTTGTAAATTTATCTAAAACTTGAGCTAAATCTGAAAAATATTTTGATTTATATTCTTTTATATATTTCACTCTTTTTTTATGCTCATGCTCTTTTTCTTGATTTTCAATTTCCATTATATCTCTACAATTCTTTCTTATTGGCTTAAATATTTCATATATTTTATCAAAAATATTTATTAATAAATTTTTATCAATAACTTCATCTTCACATTGAAATATTCTTCCTGCTATATTTAATAATTCTCTTGTATCACCTATTTTAACATAAGCTTCATATAATTTAATTAAATATTCATAATTGCATTGAGCATATACTTCTTTAATCATTATTAGAATTATATTTATATTTTAAATAATTTAATAAATTATTTACAATTATATTTATAATTATTCCCAAATTTTTATAACATTACTTTGTTCAGAAGTAGTTGCAATTCTTCCATCATTTAATTCAATAGCACAAACAATTCCACTTTTATCAATATTTTTTTTTTCAGATAATAATTTCATATTTGTTAAATCCCATAATTTAATATTTTTATCATTTCCTCCTGTTAAAAGATTTCCATCTTTCATTAAAGAAATAGAAAAAATTAGATCTTCATGAGCATCAATTTTTGTTTCTAATTGTTTATTAACTGCATTAATTAAAAATAAATATTTATAACCACCAATAATAAATTTTTCAGAATTTATTTTAACCATACTATTATTAGACCAACCATCAATATTATTAATAATTGCAATTTCTTTATAATTTTTAATAGAATAAAAATGAATTGTATGATCAAAAACATTACTAACAATACAATTTTGAATTTCAATTATTTTTTTTAAAGCATCATTATGTTTTATTGTCATTTTACAAGTAAATTCCATTTTAAAATTTACTTTCCAAATTTTTATAGTTTTATCAAAAGAACAAGTTGCAAAATCATTATTAGATAATTCTATTGCAATATCAACACAAGAATTATGTCCTTTTATTTCTGATATTAATTTATAATTTTTTAAACCAATTTCCCATATTTTAAAAGTAGTATCTCTTGAACTTGAAACTAAAAAACCATTTTTTAATTGAGTTAAATTTAAAACCCAATCTGAATGAGCTAAAAATTTAATCTGACTTTTTAAAGTTTGATTATCATATATTATTATATTACCATCATTTGAACCTGAAACTAATCTTTTGTCTTTTAAAATATATAAACAATATATTTTTGATTTATGTTCTTTTAATAAATTTACTATTTTCATTTTTGAAATATCTTTTTTTAATACTTTTGTTCTTGTTTTTTTTGGATTTTTTATTATTGAGTTAAAAAATAATTGTTTTAAATATATTCCTATTAATTCATCATATGATGTTTTATTTAAAAAAAAATCTATTTTTATTTCTTCTGTATTAAAATTAGAATTTAATATTAAATTTGATATTATTTGATAATTTAAATTTTTTTTTAAAGTCTTATATGTTAAAAGATCATTTATCAAAACCATATATATATCATTAT
Source organism: Isotricha sp. YL-2021b (assembly GCA_023805745.1). Lineage (NCBI taxonomy): Eukaryota > Ciliophora > Litostomatea > Vestibuliferida > Isotrichidae > Isotricha > Isotricha sp. YL-2021b. The sequence continues at coordinate 14,288 of JAJJKW010001975.1, read as the reverse complement.
TTTTATTTTTAAAATTACTTGCTGAAATTTCTATTTTTTCTATCACATTTTTATCATGTATTTTTTCAATTATTTGTTTTTTTGAATTATATATTTTTTCCATATTTTTCTTTGCTATTTCTATTTTAATTTGAATTTCATTTATTTTTTCTTCTGTCATAATAATATCATTATATATAATATAATTATGATTTTTATGATATTCTATGCAATTTTTACAAATATTATTTTCACATTTATTACAATATCCCATTAATTGTTCATTATGAATTAAACAAAATGAATCAAAAATTAAAGAGTTATAAATTTCATGAATATTATTATTTTCAATTTCATGTTTCATTTTACATTCATCACAAAATAATTTTTTGCAATTATTACAAATATTTATATTATCTTCTTTTATTATATGATCACATTTTTTAATATTTATTTGATATATTGATATAAAATTCTTTATTGGAATTTTTTCTTTTTGTTCACAACATTTTATATCAACAAAACAATTTCCTTGTTCTGTATAAATTTTTATTAATGGTATAGAAATACATTTTGGACATCTATATACAAAAAATATTCTTTCTTTATTATATAATTCCATATCTTAAAAAAAATTTTAAATAATTGTTATTTGAATAATTTATTTTTTCATTAAAAAAATCAAAAGGATAAAAAAACTATATTATAAAAAATCTTTTTAAAAAAATATATTAAAATATAAAAAATGGATAATCATATTCTCTGTGAATATACAATTAAAGAGGAAAACCTAAAATCTCCAATTCAAATTATAAATTATTTTGATAACGAAAAGAAATATTTATATGGAAAAGAAAATCAAAAAGAAATAAAAGAATTATGTGAATTATATTTAAATGGAAATAAAATTGACTTTACTTTTAAATATCAATTTGAAAAGGAAGGAAAATATAGATTAAAAATAGTATGTAAAAAGCCATTAACAAACACAAGTCATATGTTCTATGATTGTACATGTTTAAATTTTATAGATTTATCTCATTTTAATTCAAGTAATTTAACAGATACAAGTGGAATGTTTCATAATTGTACTTCATTAACAACAATTTTTTTAACAAATTTTAATTCAAATAATGTAAAAACAATGACAAATATGTTTAGAGATTGTACTTCATTAACAGAATTAGATTTATCTTCATTAAATACATCAAATGTAAAAAATATGAATGGAATGTTTAGAGATTGTTCTTCTTTAGTTAAATTAGATTTATCTAATTTTACAACAATAAATGTAACTGCAATGAATGGTATGTTTTATAATTGTTCTTCTTTAACAGAATTAAAAATACAAAGTTTTAATACAAATAAAGTTTCTGATATGGCAGGAATATTTTATAAATGTTCTTCATTAATTGAATTAAAAATTTCTAATTTTAATACAGATAATATAACAGTAATGAATGGAATGTTTTATAATTGTTCTTCAATTCAAGAATTAGATTTAAGTTCATTTAATACTTCAAATGTTACTGATTTTAGTGGAATGTTTTATGGTTGTTCTTCAATGAAAAAATTAAATATTTCTTCATTTAAAACAAATAATGTAACTGATATGAGTGGAATGTTTTATAATTGTTCTTCTTTAACAGAAATTGATTTATCTAAATTTAATACTGATAATGTTATTGATATGAATTTTATGTTTAGAGATTGTCATTCTTTAACTAAATTAGATTTAAAATCATTTAATACTGAAAAAGTTCATGATTTAAGTGGAATGTTTTATGATTGTAAATTATTAACTGAATTAGATTTATCTAATTTTAACACTTCTCAAGTTACTGTTATGAATGGAATGTTTTATAATTGTTCTTCTTTAAATAATTTAAATATTTCAAGTTTTGATACTTCTAATGTTACTAATATGGGAAATATGTTTTATGAATGTGAACAACTTAAAGAATTATGTTTATCTAATTTTAATACTTCTCAAGTTACTACTATGAATGGTATGTTTTATAATTGTTTTAATATGACTAAATTAGATTTAACTAGTTTTGATACTACAAATGTTACTGATGTTAGTTTTATTTTTACTGGGTTAAATAAAGATTGTCAAATTCTTCACAATTCACAAGAAAATTTAGAAAAAATGTTAAATCATTAAAGTTAATATCATATTTGGGGTTAATTAATAATATATTTTATTTATAAGCAAAAATTTAAAAATATGAGGGAACTTTTTATTTTTATTTAATATCCATTATTTTAAATTTTAAATAATTATTTTAAATAAATATAATAGGTTTAAATGTCTTCTATAAATTCGGTAAATACCAAATTAGAAGCATATCTTTTAGTTCATGATCCTACAAAATTATTCAGAATGTTATCTTCAAAATACAGTGATATTGAAGAAGATAGAAACTTTTTTTATATAAATCAAATTTTTTATAATAAAAAAAGTGCTTTTAATACTCAATTTAAGGAATTTCAATATATTTATAACTATGATGATTTTTTAAAAAGATTTTATTATCATGATGAAAGCTTAAAAAGAATTCCAAAGTTAAGTGATTATTATAAAAATTATTATTTATTTTTTTGTAAACCTTTTTTAAGAAATTTAAAAATGACAAAAATTCTTCAAAGTAATGGTAATTTAAAAGCAGAAATTTTTTATAAAAATAATTATGAATCATTGAGTAAGAATGAAGAAGATACAGAAAAAATAAAAGAAAATTCTTTAATTTCTTTTGATAATATTACTAATAATAAAACAATATTCGATCAAAAAATTAAAGATTTAATTGAAAATACTTCAAGTAAAATGACTCTTTCTTTAGAAAATTCAGATATAAATAATACAAAATATAATTTATTTACAAAAAGAAGTAAAGATGATTCTTTTACAAATATATTAAATGATTTATTTTATAGGAAACAGGAGAATAAACATAATAATTTAAATAAAAATAATTCTTATTTTCCTCAAAAAAGTAAATTTTCATATAAAAATAAAATTAAATCTTCAATTTATAATTTATCAAAAAATTCATATCTTAATAGTTATAATTTAGAGAAAAATAAAAAATCTTTATCTCCAAGTTTTTATTATAATAAAAAACAAAATTTTGATGGTTTTTATAGAATAAATAAAAACCATAAAAAAAATTTAAAAATTAATAAACCAAGAAATAAAACAAATAACAATTCAAAAAATAATTTAAATACAAATTTAAGTAATTTCGAAAAATTATCTTCAACAATAAGTAATAACCATAATAGTACAAATGTAAGTAAAACAATGAGAAATAGTTTAAATATTCAAAATACTAAAATTATGTATCATGAAAAAATAAGTTCAAGACAATTTTTAATTCCAAATACATATTCAAGTATATCAAATTCAAAAAATAGAAATATAAAAAATTCAAATGTAACATTTGAAAAAAATAATAGTCCTAAAAAAAATGATAAAATTCAAAAATCTAATTTTTTAATATTCAATAGTAATAACAATTCAACAATAAAAACTCAAAAAAGAAATTTTGGTTCAAAATTTAATTTAGTAAAAACATCATTACAACCAATTCAACCAAATAAAGAAACTATATTTAGTTCACAGAAAATTTCTAATTTTTCTTATAAAAAAAATCAAACTTATTTTGGTAATAAAACAAATAATAATAGTAATGCTTCTTTATCTTTACAAAAAAGTAAAAAAAAAGATAAAACAATGACACAAGAAAAAAATAATAAAAATCAAATTAAAAGAAGAAATAAATCAAATCTTGAATCTTTAGCTTTTTCAAATAGAAGAAATTTAAAAAATTATATTAATAGTAAAATTTTTTATCCTCCAAATAATAATATTAATAATTATAGAATTTATATGAAATTAAATAACATTAATATTTCATCAAGAAATCAAAAAGATTCAATGGCTCATAATCAAACTAATATTAAAAGTTTAAGAAAAGAAAATAAAATAAATACAAATAGTATAGATGAAGATAAAATTGTTTTAAAAAATATTCTTTCTAATTTAGATGGTCAAAGAAAATATAAATCAGAAATTAGCCAAAAAATAATAAACCAATTAGATGAATTAATGAAAAAAAATAAATTTACTTATTATAATAGACTAAATAATAATACAATGAGTTCACCTAATTTAAATAATGAAAAACCGAATAAAAAAATAAATGAAAATACTAATGGAAATTTTTTGATTATTAAAAAATTTAAACCAATTAATGTTAATTTAAATAAAAATATAAAGATCACAAGCAAAGAAAAAAATGAAAAAATTAAAAGAGTATTTTCACATAAAAAGTAGTTTGTGTTTTTGCATAAAAAATTTTGCTATAAATATAATTATTATATATTAAACACTAATAAATTTTAGGTTATTCTTAATTTGAATTGAAATTTCCTTTTTTTATTTTTAAAAATAAAAAATATGAAATATAATTTTTATTTTTTTATTCCATCACCATCAAAATTATATTAATATAAAATGGGATGTGTGAAAACTTCAAGTGTAGTTAATATAAATGATAATAGAGACAATAATAATAATAATAAAAAAGAAAATAATGTTAATGATATTATAAATGATTTTAATAATAATAATAATAATAATAAAAATAATGAAAAAAAAAATGTAAATAATCAAAGAGAAAATAATTTAAATGTAATAAGAAATGCTTATGAAATTGATGAACAATATATAATTTTAGAAAAATTATCTGAAAATTCTCTTTCAACAGATTATAAGATTAAAAGTAAAGTGAATTATAATTTTTTTAAAATAATGAAAATTGTTAATAAATCTTTTCTAGGAGATGAAAGTGAAGAATCTATATTAAATGAATTTCACCTTTTAAAATCAATGAATCACGAAAATATAATTACATTAGAAGAAATATATTCTGATAAACATAATTATTATATTATCTGTGAATATTATGAATATGGTACATTATCAAAGTGTTTTGAACAGAAAAAAAAATTTTCTGAAAATCAATCTAAAATAATTATACTTCAAATAATTTTTGCACTTAAATATTTAAACACTAATAATTTTATTCTTTCAGATTTAAGACCTGAAAATATTGCAATAACAGAAGAATTTGAATTTAATAATGAAATATTTTTCAAAATTAAATTAATTGTTTTTGGAAATGATAATTCTCTTGAACATTTAGATAATTCAATACCATATTATTTAGCCCCTGAATTATTAATAAACAACAATTATAATATAAAATGTGATTTATGGTCTTTAGGAATTATTTTATTTGAATTAATATATGGTTATAAACCTTTTAATGGTAATAATTTAAATGAATATATAAATAATTTACAATATAAAGATATTTATTATGAGAATGAAAATGAAAGAAATTTCAATCTTTTATCTATAGATGGAAAATATTTTATAAAAAATTTATTACAAAAAGATTTTAATAAAAGAATTGATATAAATCAATGTATTAATAATAAATGGTTTAAAAGTGGTGAATTAACAATAATAGAAGAAGAAAATAAAAATGAAGAAGATACTGTAAGTATAAATAAAAGAATAAATTCTACTTTATTTTTTAAAACTGAGTTTAATCAACAATCTAATAAATTTCATACTGGTTTATATCAAATGGATAGTAATTTGAAAATAGAACCAAAAAAAATTAAAACTTCTATTGAAAAAGAGAATATTTATCAATTTTTTATTAATTCTCTTTTAAAATATATTAATTATAATTATATTGTTACATATCAAAAAAACAATGAAGAGATTTATATTCTTCAAATATATAATGATAATAAAAATTTAATCAAAGAAGATTTCAAAAATATAGGTAAATGTGTTTTAAATTATTGTGGTGAATTAACATATTCTGTTAAAGATATTTCTTTTAAAGAGCAAGTTAAAAATGATATTTCTTTAAGATTTAATAAGGAAAGCCTAATTAGTTTTGGGATTTTTGAAAATTTTTTGATTAATGAAAAAAAATTATATTTTGAAATGGATTTATCAAATTATTATGAACAATTTATAAAAAGAAATAAAGAAGAAATTGAAAAATGTTTAAATTTAGATTGTCCAAAAAAAGAAGAATTTCAAATTTATATTAATTTAATAAAACAACAATTAAATAATAATCAAATATATTCTTTTGATGAATTTAAAATAATAATACAAAATTCAATATCTCAATTAAATATAAACAATAATAATTCAAGAGCAAATACAATAGAAATTTCAAATTCAAATATTTATAGTAATAATTTTAGTAATATTGCAACAGTTAATGATAATCAACAAAAAAATAAAACAATAATAAATAATGATCTGAAAAATAATAGAGAATTTATTATACCAATTAATAAAAGATTACCTTCAAATAATAGTATTAGTTTGAATAATTTATTTATAAATAATATCTCTCATAAAAATAGTTCAAAAATTCTTAAAAAGGATAATCAAAAAAATGAAAGTCCACAAAGTTTAGGTTTTAAAAAAAGTAATGGTTTTGATCCTGAAAAATTTCTACTTTTAGTTGAAAACAATAAATAATAATTTTTAATTTATATTATTTAATTAAAAAAATTTTGTAATTAATCTATTGAAAATAAATCATTATTACAAAAATAATTTAATAATAATTATAACAATTAATTTAAATTGTTTCTTTTGTAACTCTTGTACTATCACTTTCATCATTTTCAAAAACAGGTTTTTCTATATTATTACTTTTATTATTATAAATTTCATATTGTTCAAGACCATAATCTTTTTCAATTAAATCTCTAATATTAATAATACTTGCTTCTATTGTTGTATAATAATAACCAATCATAGAACTTTTTGTATCAGAAGTAGTAAAATTTTTAATAAAAAATAAATGTGGTAATAAATCAGGAAAATCTGCATAAATTATAATATAACTTAAAATTAATATTAATTCATCTCCATCAATACTTAAATAATTCTTTGGTAAATGATTTTCAAGAGGTTCCCAAACTTTAGTTATATTATCAATTATATTTTTACCCATTGAATATAATAATTTTATTTTATCATAAGGTGTTGTATAATTTTTTAAAGTTTTTAATAAATTAATTGAACTTTGATAAGGAATATAATTTTCTTCTTTATAATGTGTTTTTAAAAAAATTAATTTTTCTTCATCAATAACTAAATTATTTTTAATTATAAAATCCATTTGTATTTTTTCAGTATGATTATCTAAAGTATATTTATCATTAATATTAATATTTTTAGGATGAATATGTCCATTTTTTAAAGCATGAATATGTTTTTGAAAAATTTCAATTTCACTTTCATTTGCAAATTTACATAATTCAAAAATTAAATAATAAAAATTTTTATTTGAAAAAAATTCTGTAGAAAACATTATTGTAAATTCTTCTTTTTCTTGTTCAAAATATTTAAAAGGGAGAACATTACTATACAAATAACCAAAACATTTTTGTAATTTAAATAAAAAAAAAACTAATTGTTGTGTTATTGCTTCAGAAACTAATTTTGCTCTTTCTAATTTTTCATTATAATTTGAAATTTGTTTTATATCATTTAAATGATATTCTATTTCTTTTGTAAATACTTGAATAAAAAGTTTAATACATATTGAAATAGGATGTTCTTTATTATGTAAATGTTCTTTAAATATTTCAATATATTCTTTTAATTTTTCTTTATTTAATTCATATTCTTTTTTTGAAAAAGAAGCTTTTGAAGAAGAAGAAGAAATATTATATATTTTTTTAATGTTTTGATTATTTGAATTATTATTTAAACATTGTGGTTTTGTTCTTATTTCGAATTTTTGCCAAAAAAATAAATCAAGAAATTTTTGTTCGTTATTAAATTTTGTTTTTTTTATTAAATTAAATAATTCTAAAGCCCATTCAATACCAATTTTATATTGTTTATCTAAATAATGTAAAATTACATTTTTCCAATATTTCTTTTTTTTCCCATTTAAATTTTCATTTGTTTGATTTGGATTTTCATTTTTAATTTTTTTATTAATTAAATCAAAATATTCTTGATTATCATCATTTATAATTTCTTTACTAAAGGTTTCTCCCATTTTATAAACAATAATAAATAAATTATATTAATTATTCTCATAACTAAAAAATACATAAAAAAATTAATAAAATGAATGTTTCAAAGAGAACTTTTAACTTAATGAGAAATAATAATATAATATCATCAGTACCAAAAAATATTGATTATGAATTTGAAAATGAAAAAAATAAAGATATTATTATTAAATTAAAAGACCAAATTATTGCTAAAGATAAAGAAATTTCGGAATTGAAAATTCTAAAAACTAATAAAGATGAAGAATATGAAAAAACAATTCAAGTTTTAGAAGAAATTATGAATCAAAATACTCCTTTAGAAAAAAAAAATAATAACAATAAAAAAAATAAAAATAAAAAAAAAAAAAATCTAAAAAATAACAAAAATGAAGATATTGAAAAAGAAAATAATGAAAAAAATGAAAATAAAGAAAAAAATGAAAATAATGAAAAAATAGAAAATAATGAAAAAAAAGAAAATAATGAAAATAATGAAAAAAATGAAAATAATGAAAAAAAAGAAAATAATGAAGAAAAAGATAATAAAGAAAATAATGAAAGAAAAAAAAATAATGAAAGAAAAGAAGATAACAAAGAAAAAGAAAATAATAAAAAAAAAGAAGATAACAAAGAAAAAGAAAATAATGGAAAAGAAACAGTTAAATCATTGAATTATAAATTATTAACTTTACAATTAGAAGAACAAAATCATAGAATAGCAAAAAAAGATAAAGAATTAAAAAAATTAAAAAAAAATTCAATAATCGAACACTCTATAAAATTAAATGATAATTTTATGAAAAATACAAAAGAATATAAAAATATAGAAAAAGATAATGAATTGAAATTAGAGCAAAATAATAATATTGAAACATATTGTAATACTTTAAAAGAAGATAATAAAGATTTACTTTTAAAAATAGAAAAATTTAAACAAGATTTTAAAATATATAAAGAATATCAAAATGATAAAATTAAAAGATTAGAAGAAGAACTTGAAAAAAAAGAAGAAAATGAAAATCATTGTAAATTATTTCATATTAATAAAGGGAAAAAATCAAATGAAAAAGAAAAAAATGATATTGAAAATGAAATGAAAAAAATGAATAAAACAATGGATAATTTAAGAAAAGAAAAAAGAACAAAAGAAAATACAATTGAAGATTTAAATAATAAAATTAAAAGTATTCAAGATACTAATAATAAGTTACAAATACAATTAAATGAATTAAATAATTTAAATCAAAATAATGAAAATGGAAAACAATTATTAAAAGAGAATGATGAGAATAAAAAAAATTTAACTAATTTAAACAATCAATTAAAAAAAGAAAAAACAATAGGAAATAAATTAAAAGAACAAATTAATAATTTAGAAACTGAAAATGAAGAATTAAAAAATAATTTATTGGAATTACAAAAAAATATAGATAAATTAAATAAAGAAAATGAAAATTTAAAAGAAAATTATAATAATGAAGAAGATAATTTTTTTGCAACAGGAGTTAATATAGTTAAAAAAAAAAAATCTGAAGAAGAAAATAAGAATGAAAATCTAAATGAAAATAATAATTCATAAACACAAAATAATATATTATTTAAATATAATTGAATGAATATAAATAAAATTTTTATTGATTTATAAAAATCTTTTTTAATTAATTAAATATTTAGATTAATTTCTTCAATAAATATATTACTTACCATATCTTTTTCTAATTTTTGAACTTCTTTCCTATTATGTTTTTCTTCTGCATTCAATAAATTATCTAAATAATTTTTAGCTAATGTAATATCAAAAACTTTATTTGTAAAATCAATTTCATCATTTTCTTTTTTATAATTATATTTTTTATTTTTATAAGCTAAATGTTCTTCAATTAAATTTCTAAGTTTACCAAGAACTAATTGATAAATAATATAAAATCTAAAAAATTTTTTATTAGTTTGATTAGTATCATTAGTATCAATAAGATCATCATCAATATCAACATCATCAGTTTTATTATATGAACTCATTATTGTTTGAACTCTATAAATATTATTTTGAACTATTATTAAATAATCTTCTTCTGTTATTAATTTTGATTTTTTTTCTTTTTCTTCTGCTATTACTTCATCTAAAATAATTTCATTCCCTGAACAACATCCCATTCAACTTTTAAATTAATTTATTAAATTTATTTTTTAGAACATAATTTTTTTTGTAAAAAAATTTATTTTACTATTATTTATTTATTTTCTTATTATTTATATTATTTATATATTATTTTAGAATATTAGACACATGTTACAAAATTCATTATTATTATTTCCTCTTTGACTTTCAAAAATAATTGAACCTTTTTTTATGTGAAAATTATTTTTACCTAAAATTCCATTTTTGATTTTAAAAATAAAATTATCACTTTCATTTTTTATTTTATTCATTATTCTCATTCTATAACCAACTTTATCAATTCCTATTTCATTTAATAAGATTTCTTCAGTTAATGGTTGTCTACTTAACATTTGAACAAATAATAATTCAGGACTAGTATAATCATTAATTAAAAAATTATTAATATATTGTTCTAAATTAATTGATGATAATAATCTATATAATTTATTTTCATTTGTTATATTTGGTAAATAAACTTTTTCTTTATCAATTTCAAATTCATATAAATTTGCTTCTTCTTCTAAATGAATTAAAAATTTTGCTCTTTGACCTACTGTTTTAAAACCAATTTGTTTTAAATTTTTATCTGTTATTGCTATTCCATTTTTTGTTTGTTCAATTAATAAATTTAAATCATCAAAACCATTTTTTGAAAGTAAATTTAAATAATGATTTGATAAACCTATTTCATTTAAAAATTTAGATATTTTTAAATTATTTTCATTATTTATTGTTTCTTTATTTATATATTTATTATATATTATTGATATTCTTTCTGAGTTATTTTTATTTTTTATTTCTTCATTTTTATAATTTATGTCATTCCTATTACTATAGGATTTATATTTATTATTTATTTCATTTTTATTGTTTAAATTTGATTGCTTATTTGATTTAATATCATTAAGATGAATTTTAGAAGAAATAATTAAATTTTTTTTATTTACTATATTATTACTTAATGAATTACCTGTTAAAGCAGTTAATCGATTTGAATTTAAATTACTATGTGTATTTTTTTCTGAATTATATTTTATTTTAAAATTTTTTTGAAAATTATTTGCTTCAGTTGCATAAAATTTATGTTTAGTTATAAAATCATCAATAAAAGAAACATAATTATTACTTTCATTTTCTTTATCTTCTTCATGACTAATTTCATTAATATTATTTTCATTCAAAGAATCATCAAAATTATTTTTATTTTCTTCAATATTTAAATTATCTAAATCAATAGAATTACCATTATCATTCATATTAGACACTTCAATTTGTTGAATTTGATCAAAATATCTATCTCTTTCAGTAACAGAATCAAAATAAAATATTTCTCCATTATTATTTGTATTGGAATTTAAAGTATTTGTCAATTTTTTTTTAGATATAATTTCATTATTAGTATCTGAAAAATAATCAATAATTATATCATTTTTAATACTAGGGAAAACAGCAACAATTTTATTATCATAATCATCGAAAGATATATTTTCATTATTATTATTATAATTTTCAAAATTAATTTCATAATTATTATTATCTTTAATTAAATCAATAATAGATTTTTCTCCTTGTTCTTTTGAATAATCATAAACTGTCATTTCATCTTTAAAAGTTTTAATATTTTTATCAGGATTATATTTTAATAAAAATAAAATTAACATTTTATCTCCTTTCGATGTTGCAATATGTAATGGAGTTTCTCCATATTCATTTTGACAATTTATATTTATTCCTTTTTCAAACATTATTTTTAATATTTTCTCTTTTCCCAATTCACAACATTGTAAAGTATAATCTGAGAATATTTTTTCATTTTTTTTTGTTAAAAAACTATTCAAATAAATTAATAAATTTATATCATTTGTTGTTGGGTTTTTATGTTTTAATGTTAAAGATAATAAATATTTTAAATTTTGCTCTTCTTCAATATTTATTTTTTTTGATTCAATTAATTGTTTTAATGTTTCTATATCATTATTATTTCTTATATTTCCTAAAGGAAAATTTATTTCTTTTTTAGAATTAATATTACTTTCTTCTTTTTCGTTATTTAACTCAATCTCCATATTAATAATTTCATTATTGATAAAAAGAATAAATTTTTTAATTTTTTTATTTTTTTTATTTTTTAAAATTTATTTATTTAGATATAGAAATATTTAAATACTTTTGAAAAATATAATCTTTTGATTTATTTAGTTTAAAAGATTTTTTATAATTTTCTATTTCTTGATTAGTATCATTAAAAGTATTTAACTTTCCAATATTATTCTTATAAATAATAAAACTTGTATTAGAATTTTGTTGATCTTTATTCATATTATGATTTTTATTTCTAAAAATATTTTTTTTATTAATATTACTTTTATTACAAACATCAATATAACTTAAATTTCTTTTATTTTTTTTGATTAAATTATTTATTTTTCTATGAAAATAAATAATATTATCATCAACTTCATTTGAAAATTTAGGTTCGTTTATTTGAAGTTTTTTATTTTTTAAAATATCATTATTTTTAATTTTTGAATTACTTTTCAAATTATTTTTGATTTTTAAAGTTTGATAAAAAAGATTAAAAGTTTTATCCATTAATTTATTTCTTTCATCACCAAAAACTTTATTATAATTTTTATTAACATATTCTTGAGGGTCAATATTACTTTTAACATAGATATTTTTTAATTGTTTATTTTTTGATAAATTCATTGTTGAATTTTTTGATTTAATTCTGTTATAAGATTTTGCATTAATTGTATTTACAGGGGAAATATCTTTTAAATTATTTTTTTCAATATTATTATCACAATAAAATTTATAATTTAAAGTACTAGATAATGTTTGATATAATGGTATTGTGAATGTTCTTTCAAAAATTTTTTTAAAATGAGAATATTGTTTTGATGATATATTATTATTATTTTTTTTGTTGTTTGATTTTGATTTTATTGAAGAATACTTATCAAAAGATATTCCATCTAAATTATTATAATTAAGTTTTTTTAAAATTATTTTTGAGAAATCATTTTTATCAAAAATACCAAATTCACTTTTAGTAAATCTACTATTATTATTTGTTTTATTATATGTTGCCATAAATTAATATAAATTTGAATAAATATTTTAATTATTGGAAAAATTTAAAACTCAAATAAAAATAATTATTTTTTTTTATTTTAATGAAATTTTAAAAAAAATAGAAGCAAAAACTTTCAACTATTTCTATATATGAGTAAATAAAAATAAATCAATGATAATAGAAATAATGAAAAATTTACTCTTATTGATATAAATTTAAAAATAAAAATAGATGAAATTATAAATAGTAAAAAAAATAGTTATTATATTTTTAAAAATATGAATATTATCAATTGAGATATTTTAATAATTCAAAAACAGATTTTTACTTGTTTAATCAATGTAATCTTTATCATTAAAAAATAAAACAATAAAAATCAATTTTTAAAAATTGAAATTTTTTCTTGAAAAAGTTTGAAGCATTTATATACCAATATTATGATATTAATGCTATTTTAATTCTAATATGATAATAAAGATGTTCATCATACTTTAGGAAGCAATTTAGAAAAGAAATATAAATGAGATAAAAAAATTATAAATGGGTAAAAATACAATTTGATAAAAATTATAAATATATTATAAAAATATTGTGTATGTTGGTAAAAATTATTACTGTATGATCAATAAATAAATACATTAATCAAGTAATTTACTTTTTAAATTATTATAATATTACAAAATATAAAGGATATTTTACAAAATTTTGAATAAAAAATATAGATTTGTAAAGATAAAACCACTTTTTACGAAAAAAACAGGAGTTTGTATTTTTAATAAAGAGATTATGAACAATGTAAAGAACTTTATTATCAATAATATGAAAATTATAAAGATATAAATGATGCAATTGACTATTTTAATTATTATAAAAGATAAGAAAAAAAATTTTCTAAACTTAATATTTATTTTTTAAATATTCAGATTATATTAGTTAATCAAATAA